>JAJONI010001238.1:1250-13641 GCA_022190145.1 Pezicula rhizophila
CTAGAATATCATGCAATTATAAAACTCTTAGCTCGAAGTTGTCGACTCAGATTTTAACAGAATCTCGAACGCCCAAGCAGCTAGGACAATACAATCAAGAAAAAATTAGAAGGACAAATAGTGCTAGCAAAGGAAACTAGAATTGCAAGATTACCAGCTCATACGACAATAATTTCTTAATCTATTTACAGCCCGGAAGCAAATCTAGAAAGCTTCAACCTAAACGCTATTAGAAGCGCATTCTTCTAAGTAGGTCTGAACCCCCCCACTTCCTCTCATTGGAACGAGGGAATTTAGGAGGAGAAATAAGCTACAAGAGATCAAGCAAGATAATAGGTGATATTTAGGAAAGGGTTAATACTTCCAAGTTGCTGAAGGAGGGAAGGAGACACAGGAAGGAGTTACCCTACACTAAACAGTTCCTCTACGCTCCTATAGATAGCGAACAGAAACATGAATTTCCTAGTCTTTGTTTAGCAACAGTTACTAACTATATAAGTTCCTCGTGGTTCTGAAGCTCGAAGGGATGGGATGTATTTAAAATGTGTTCATTACAACTTCCTTTTTGAAAGCATTAGAAACATCCTACTATATAACAATAACACTTATCTTTTCTCTTATAAATTAATCTATTATTGCGAAGTTTCTAAGTTCAAAAGCTATTAGGTGTACCCTAATTAAACCATCGGTCTTAACTCGTATTCCTCTGAGATTGCACTCTGTTCGTGCTTGGTAAGGTTTTAAGGTTAGTGTCCTACTTTATTTTGTTGCTAGAATTGAGGGAATTTGGAGTCTAGGACGTGTATAGTCTCTCAGACAACTCCTACAAGTAGCTCTGCCTGTTTTTTTTTTCAGGAGCTTAGGAAGTACATGATGTATTATTTGTTTTAGAAATTAATGAAGTATGTATTTCAGGACAGGTTGAGTAATATAACAAAGTGTTTATGTTACGGTAACAATCATAGCTGGTGAGAGTTTAGGTTAAACTTAAGTTTCCCTCTTGGTAGTATGCTGTAACGTAGCAGTAGCATCGCGGACGGAGTCTTCATCATCATTAACATTATAATTTCTTGAATTATTATTTCCTTCTAGCTTCCCTGCAGAAATTTACAAAAGTAAAGTATCTATAAGTTAAAACCTATCCCTCAAGTGAGGTTTTAAAGTTAGTAAGTGGCACTCTACACGAGGCACAGAGTACGAGTTGCGAAAAGTGCTTGTGTATTTGAATACTATTATAGCTTTCGTGCGTGCTATTAAGGTATGTCAAGTTACTATTGCTGTACTATTATACCTTTACGTACAAATACGGCACAAAAATAAGCTTAATAGGGGATACATATTAATATCAGAAGCGCTATAGGCTGCTCGTACGGTACAGTAAGCTTAAAGCTTAGCATGATAAGATTTCTAAAATATTACGGAAATGAAACTTCAAACGTAAGCCATCCCAGCCAAACCTCTTAAAGCTGTAAAATTCAAACTACATATGTCTGGTTTCTATAGTTCGCAATCTATGTATCACAAACTAAGACGCAACGTTAAACTAACGTCGAAACAAACTCCCCCCCTACCTAGCACATTAAGAGCACTCACAACACAACTTACACAAGTTTCGATAGTTACCTACTGTACCTATATAATATCACAGAAAAGTTTTTCTCGTCATCTCCAGCTCTTAATTACTTCACGTAAGTACTATTCCATAACCCTATCGTAATCCAAACCAAACCCATCTCCAATCCTTCCCACCGCAGTCGAAAAATCCCCTCTGTACTTTACCCCTTCTCCTTCACTAAGAACGCCATCTCCCTCATCCCATCCCGTCCCGTCCCATCCCATTCCATTGGACCTCGCAAGCCTCCAAAACTCTCCCTGCGAGTCCCAAGTCACCCAGAAATCAAATACCCATTCCCCGGTGCCGCAAGAACAAATAATAGCTAGCATACCTAGCTAGGCAGTTGTACCGTAGTTTCCCAACCCCAAAATCTAAACTCTCTAATCTCCGAGTCCTGTCGCATTGCATCCGAGCTTTTCCATCGCATCGCATCTCCTCCGAAATCCAAATTCCCATCCCATGCATAGGTACTTGTGGTTCCTCAAGACAGCCTTTCGTAGCCTTCGTAGTCCAACCAACCGTAACGTAACCTCCAAAACCTCCCGAAAACCTAATCCCTAATCCATCCCATATCCCATCTCCCATCTCCAATCCCCGTTCTCCAAGCCCTCAAAAAAAAAAAAAAAAGAAACAATGGCATAAACTCCTCCCCCTTTCATCCCCCCAAAAACACTCCCCGTCCCCTTCAAATCTCGGCAATTACCTACCGATCTCACCGATCTCACCCACTCAGAATCACTCCACATCCTTCCACTTCCACTTCCACTTCCATCGCTTAACCTTATCAACCGTATCAGCCGTCGATCACACAAAAACGACCACGAGGGAAAACCCGAGATTCCGAAACCAATCTCACCTAAAGACTTGATTAAGACTTACCCCGAGTCCCGGCCTGGCTCGCTCCCCGAAAATAGTTACCCACTAAACCACCACCAAGGGGGAGGGTACTTCTTAGGAGTCCTATACAGGAAAAAAGCGAGAGCAAGAGCAATCGCACCTCCATCACCACACTCAAAACTAATCCCAAAACCACCTCTATATAAACACCCCAAACTCCAAACCCCACCAAGCCAAAACACCCCCCCAAAAAAACTATACCCATCTATACCAGTACCCCCCATCAAACAAACAGAGGTGAAAAAAAAAAAAACTTAGCTCCCTACCTACCAACCAACGTAAATTTACCTAGATAGAAATGCCGCAAATCATACCGCGGTACATGAAAAGTCCCTATTATTTCGCACGGAAGAAATTAATGACCCGGTACCACTCAATACGGTACGGTACCAAACTAAAAAAACCCAAACTACTCCGTATACGGTAAAAAAGGAGAGATCCACCACCACTCAACCCGGATGGAGATCCACATGCGCGTGCGAGATGCAGGACAGAACAAACAGAGCAAACCACCCAACGTTGGTCGCATCACTGACCACCGCGAGCGAAATCATAACAAGACGGTCGATCCATAACGCGTCGAGAATTAACGTTGTGAAGGAAGAATAATTAATCTAACGGCAATTGTTTGTACGGGCATCTCTGTACCCTTCGAACTATACAATTGAACTTATAATTTGACTTTCTCGCAATTGGCTTGCGAGCTCTCGTTCACATCTAAGCAAAAGACAAAATCGAAGTCGAACACACAAAAACGGTCCTACTTTTGAATGTCATCAATATTGGGAATCTGGTATAAGTACAGGTTCAGCAGTTCATACATGAACGCGATTCAGCCATAGCAAACATATTTCCCTCTCACTCCACTCACTCCATCCACGCCCACCTTGTCCATCCCATCCCAAATCCCAGGGTAATACCATATAGGAATTGTGTTTCTTCTGCCTGATTCCTTTCCCTTCCCTCTTCTCACCATGAACGGTTACGCTATGTTGAGTTGATGATGTGTGGGTAGAACCAAGACGGAAAAGAGGAAACCAGATTACAAAAAGTCCTCGGACAGGTAAGCAAAACCGTAAAAAAACAAAACAGATCCATCGCAGGTAAAACGAATTCTTCCCACCCCGTATAAACGCCAAAGTATCAACAAAAGCAAGGAGGCCGTGTCACATCATCATGAGTATGATGGTCTATCTATGCCTTCTTGGGAGTGACTTTCTTCGCGGAAGATGGCTTTGCTTTGGGAGCAGCGGCGGCCTTCTTAGCTTTGGGGGTCGAGGCGGTCTTGGTAGTCTTGGTGACGCGCCCTGACTTGGTCTTAGCAAGGACAGCTGGTTTGTCAGCAGCAGCAGCAGGCTCCTACATCAATATCAGTCACACGATATTTATTAAAAACAGTAGAGAGATGCTCAGAAGAGGGTGGATGTTGAAGGACGTACGGATTTGGGTGCAGCTGCCTTCTTGGGCTTGGGAGCTGCGGCCTTCTTAGGGGCAGCAGCAGCTTTCTCTTTCTTTGGGGCGGCAGCCTTCTTTACAGCGGGAGCCTTCTTCTCGGTGGCAGCCTTCTTGGCAGCTGGCTTCTTTGCAGCAGGTGCCTTCTTCTCAGCTGTCTTAGCCTTTGGCTTTGCAGCGACAGCCTTCTTGGTGGCAGAAGCCTTCTTCTCAGTTGTCTTCTTTTCGGCTGACTTCTTCTCAGTCTTGGGGGAGGAGGCCTTTGGTGCCTTGAGTGCGAGCTTGGTTCCACCTGATGGACCTGTGAGAGATGTGTTAGCTTATGTGGATTAGAAGACAAGGGATAGGCGCGTACCCTTTGGCTGAGCGAAGATTCCCTTTTCAACACCAGACTTCAAGGCGCGGTTGAAGAGTGAAGTAAACATAGCTGGTGTGACGGAAATGTGGTTGTTGGCCTGGACATACTTCTTGATTGCAGCACGGCTACATAATTAAGTCAGTCAAGTTGCATCAGTGAATAAGAGACGCGTCGAAAGAGCCTTGAAGGCATTCAGAAATCGAGTCGCGCCGAGTAGATTTTTGGGGTATCGCGTGAAGGAATGGGTGGTAGGCAAACACGTACCTAGAGCCTTGACGATCCTTCAAGGTGACGATGGCATCCTGGATCATGTCTGCAGAAATGATACTTTAGCGAATTGGAATTTATATAATTGATTGGCACCATGATATGCGCGACATCAATGCGACCATGAAAATATATGCCACGTTATATATGCGACGTGTTGTGGGTGGGAATACATACTCTGGTAGCTTGGAGCATCGGAGCTCTTCGACTTGGTGGTAGCTGCGGCCTTTGGTGGCATGTTGGCGGAAGGGGCGGTTGATGAATTGATATTAATCAAAAGAGGATGTTGATGAATGGCCGGAGAAGAACTGGAGCTTCAGTAAAAAGTCGAAGTGGATTTGGTGTCGTGGTGGTCGAGTTGCGTCTAGCTTTCGAAAGGAGAGGAAGGGGAGCAGCAGGAAGCGTGTTCGAGGTGGGGGGACTGAGTAAATATAGGAAGCGAGGGAAGGCCTTGTCCACGAAGATCACTCGAAGCATACTGTGCGAGCTAAACCTATTTGGGCGTTGATTTGGGGCCTTTGGGCACTTTTGAAATTCTGAATCACAAACGAGCATTTTGAACGTCGAGTTCTCATTGGTTGATTTCCAAGTGAGTTGACAACGCTTGATCATGCGACCCGACTTGGTTGATCTCAGAGTCTGCCACACCACCCTCTTCCTCTTTTTTCTTCTCGTTCTTGCCAACGCATCCCCATTCCGAGTGTGCCTGGTTGAAGGCGATGGTTAATTGATGGCTTCTGGCGTCGACGACTCTTTACCTTGCATCATTCAATGTGCTCTCCTCTTATCGAAAGCATAGCTAGTGTAGTTAGTTATCTAACAAGCGAGCAACTGGAACTGCGGATGATGGCGATGCGAATTCTCTTGAAGTTGTGATAAGACGCGTAACACACTTGCATTTCCATCAATGGTGATTATTTTCGAGCTTCTATTACTTCATCTTCAATTAGAAAATCACACCTGATTACTTTTGAGTCTGCAAGTGCGAGGTTGTGGGTGGTCTCGATGTTTGAAGAGTCTCCCGCATTTGAGGTTATTCGCGATTCTGGGTGTTCTGTCCCAACAGAATGTCATACAGCCCACCATCCATCACCAATCATCCCTAAAACTCTCCAAACAGTTTTCTTCATCAATCTAATCATCTTTCTAAGTGCTGCTGAAAATTTTGAGCAAATTGAATCACTGTGTCTTCTCTGATATGTCCATGTTGTGGGCATCGTGTTGGATCGTGGCTTTGCCCCGCACGATGCGACCGACGCGTCGAAGAAATCAAAGTCTCACAGCTTCAATGGTAATGCTCTTTGATCACTGTGTTCACAAAGTAATAGTTTTCTCACGAGCAACGTATCTCGAGTTCTCATGCATAGCGAAAATAAGCCGTTGTTGAGATGTAGGCTCTGAAAGTTTGAGCGTTGGAACTCGTCCCGGTGATTCCGTCTACAGGAGGCAAAATACCCTCATCATCGAAAAGTACAACAAAACCTCTCAGAATCCGTTTTTCATCTCCAAACTAAGGGACATAGTAGCCTTTGGTCAAAAAACCCATTTGGTATAGTTACTTTGACCTGTAAGTGCCAGCTTTGGGTTTTCAGAGACTTTCGTGTTTGGAGTCGTGGCGTTCGCTGGAAGGCTGAAGAAATATTGCGACCGGTGGATTAGGTCCATCAACCATCACCGCCACATTTCTCCATTCATTTCAATTCTTTGGCAAATGGGGTTTTAAGATTTTATTTTTCACTTGGGACCATTTTGAAATAGCCAATATAAGCCGTTATTGTTTTGTAGCGCTCGAGAACATGTAGTGTTTTCGTCGTCCCTTCCGTCGCGTATCGATCTAGGCAGTGTTTGCCCGCCACACATCATCTCCAGATGCTATCCTTGTCCAGCTTATATCTTTCATACAAATACTTCTTCGAATTCAAAGTTCTTGATTCCTATCCCTTTCAATCTGGTCGATTTTCTCAATGACCAACCTTGCAGTTCTTCTCATGAAGAATGGAATCTGCCGAGGCGAAAAGATGTGACCCGTCGGATCTGAGGATCGGAACTTCCGGTTCTGCCACGCAAGACTTTCATGCACTTGTAGAAACCAATTCCTCGCCCATTATCTTGAATATTATAAGAGTTAGGAAACTTAGGCGGCGAATTTACCTAGTTAAGTAATTTAGATTGAGTTTGAGATCAAAGTCGGCTCTTCCTGACACTGGCTTGCGCGTCTTGGCACTGCAGCTACTATTGAGGGAGGTTTCAGATCTGCGAACTTACTTTACTGCTCACTCTGACAGACGCATGTTGGAAAAAAGATACCAGCGTACCTAGAGGTCGTGGACAAAACTGTTCATCAGTTCTGTTTTTGGCATATCGGTGACTACATCTACATCAAGCATGCTATAGAGCTTTCGATAAGATGGTCGGTTATGTGACTGGCTGTCCTGGATTCCACTTATTTATTATTCTTGGATACTTAGACCAAGGTCATTTCTGGTGGACGAAGCCATGGATTGTTTAAAAGTAAATCAATGGAAAGTTATATACGTTTGAGAACACAACAAGAACTTGAGACATGCTCGTCGGGGATCCACGTAGCCGTCCATCAAGCATTAGAACACAGAGCGCGCAAAGAAGCCAAAGCCGCGATCTGCTTGAAGAAACTGCTTCCATGCGGATTGAAAAAGGTGGGTTAAACGTCGATGTTCTGATGAAAATAGTTTTGAAATATCGCGGGGAAGTTGTTCTCAAGCTTGGTTATTTGGAGCGTGTCCTTTCAGGAGTAAGGACGGGACAGATGCCACCATTGTGTAGCGAGGGGATGTGCAAGAACCTGTAGTACAAACTGAAATTACCTTCACTGAGATATATGATTTAGTTTGCGCCAGCATTTGTCATTGGTGGAAACGGAACGCAGGCAACAGCTACAGAGAGAAGGCTGCCTTTTCGGTGACGTTGTGTGAGCCTGGCAGACTTGTCTTTTCAAGGCTGGACTATCAAGGCAAAAGACAGATAGACTTTGGTTTTACAAGCCCAATAGAAATGAAGTGAGTCACTCAATAGTAGCTTAGAGCGAGGGGCATTTCTCTTGAAGAGCCACTTGTAACTACTTGCTATAGTGATTTGGGGTCACATGACGTCATTCGACTAAGAACCATTCAAACTCCGAAAACTATTTCCTTGTCTCCTATTTGACTTACATTTACTCCCGGCTTTTGTTTCCCGTTAAACCCATTGTGCTCGCATGGTGGGTTTGTCGATTTGTGAATGCGATTCGTGGACGATGCAACTACTTAGCTCGCTTCAGTACCGACGACACTGAAAGCCACCATCCTTCCTTACCATTACAACTTCGATGTACAACGCCACATGAGTCATTACTCAGGTAACTCTGCGACTTGCAGAACAGAATCTCCCACATTGAGTAACACATCCATCAAGATTTAGCAAGGTCACATGACTTATGCCATCCTCTCGATTCCACTCCAATCGAATTCTCTTCCGACTCTTCCTTTCCGTCGCTTTGCTCTTTGCACAGGAGTGTGCACAGGAGCGAGCACACCTTGCACATGTACGCTGATCTCGGTTGTTTAGCCGTATTTTTTCGTGTCAGCTCTATTTGACTTCCTGTTGAGGAGGATTGCTAGTACCAGTATCTGAGAGAAAGGGAAGAGGGAAAAGATAAGTACTCCGAAGCCAAGGTTCTCGGCACAACCCAAAATAATTTCAAAGGAGTTCATCTGTTCAGGCCGACAAAACTTAATGGGCCCGGACTCCATGCTCCTGTTCGGGGCGGGCGTCTGCGTGGAATGATACGTTCATGAGTTTCGGTCGAGTAATTATCGAGTAACAGGAACGCTGTTGAATTGACGTCGGTAGAAGGCCGTGCTGTCGGAAGTGGCCGGGCAAGCAAAGTAAAGCCACAAAGGGAAATTCTTGGCGAACCTTTCTCTGACCTCAACACAGTGCACACAATGTCGATATCATAGTTACCTACCCACCTCGTTCCTGTACACAACATGCAACTTGCTACAGTCACTCAGGGCAATAAAAGCGACGCACTTACATGCCTCTTCCACTTCAATATTCCGAAATAATCTATCTGGCCGTCATCAACGGTTGACGAGAATATAGTGCACGCAGGCATGTAACGCCAGATTGCGCCTCTATAGGCGTCTAGTTACATCTTACTCGATAGGAACTCGTTATGGCTTTCTAGAAAGCACCTATCCGCTATGTCACAGCCCTAAGGACATGGCTAACTCCGCGCTCTGCAGCGTTGTTCCTAACGTCCAATCCTCTTCCTCTACGGGCTCACCCTCGAGATAAGGACTCTCGATCTAGAGTGGGTCGAGATGCACCCCACAATGCTTCGTAACGCCGTGTTTTTTTCTTCAGTAGGTAGAGCAGATTTGTTTGCTTTCATGTTGACCGTCTTTCTCTTTTTTTTTTCCTGCCACGTTTAGTTCTACACAATCCACCTATACTCCAACAAAGAACGGCTGTCTCTTGTTGTTAGCACGCTTCAAGCCGAACTCAACCTTATCTCAACCCACCCCCAACACTACGATAAGCACTTCCCACTGCTATTTCGATCTTTTACACTTGGGAATCCCCTCATCTCCTCCTGCTCTATCCCTAAGACTTTTCCTTTTTTGAAAAGCAAGCAATACTCGACTCACAATGGCTTCCTACGCCTACCCAACACCCGCCGCCACGCCACCACACGATTCGAACACCCCACTCACTGTCCTCGTATCTTCTCGCGCAGTCATCTTTGACCTGCAAAACAACCTCATTCTCTCCCCAGCGACAATAACAATCTCACCACAGACTGGAACCATCATCTCCATCCTTCCTACTGTCCTTCCAGCCTCGAGTTTCCCTCCTAACGCAAACTACATCGACCATACACCACACGTACTTCTTCCCGGTCTTGTCGATGCACACGTACATCTTAATGAACCTGGTAGGACAGAATGGGAGGGCTTTCATACCGGAACGAGAGCAGCTGCCTCAGGAGGTGTCACGACTGTTGTTGATATGCCCTTAAACGCCATTCCACCAACTACAACTGTTGTTGGCCTCCAGGAAAAGATCAAGGCTGCCCAGGGGCAATGCTGGGTTGACGTGGGATTTTATGGAGGAATAATACCTGGTAATGCTGAGGAATTGCTTCCACTTGTCGAGGCTGGTGTTCGAGGTTTCAAGGGCTTTTTGATCGAGAGCGGCGTAAGTCTTGCCTCGAAGAGGCTTCTTTTAAGGTAGTACTGATTAGCTCTTCTAGGTTGACGAATTCCCGGCAGTTTCCTCTGAAGATGTTGCTCTCGCAATGAAGACCTTATCCTCTTCACCAACAACCCTCATGTTTCATGCCGAAATGATTCCACCCATCACTGCTTCTGTAGGCGATGATGTTCAAGTTTCACTTCCACCACTCGCCCCTTCTGGGCCACTTACGTCCTACTCGACATTCCTTTCTTCACGTCCCCCCTCTTTCGAAACCTATGCGATTGAAGAAATCCTGTCCCTTGCACATCTTGCTCCACAACTCCAACTCCACATCGTCCATCTCTCGGCAGTTGAAGCCATCCCCTTACTCCGCAAAGCTCGTGCAGCTGGAGTTAAAATCACAGCAGAAACCTGCTTCCACTATCTAGCCTTGGCAGCTGAAGATGTCCAAGAAGGCGACACTCGCCATAAATGCTGTCCTCCCATCCGCTCATCAGCTAACCGCAATGGTCTCTGGTCCGAACTTTCGAGCCCTGACTCCGTAATTCAAACAATCGTCTCCGACCATTCGCCCTGCACACCAGAACTTAAGCTCCTACCTAGTCACGTCCCCACATGCTGTGGTATATCTACAACTCCGCTAAGAAAAGGCGTAAATGGTGACATCACCCCTGAGCAACAAGAATTGATGGAAAAGGGAGATTTTTTCGCTTCGTGGGGTGGGATCTCGTCCGTTGGTCTGGGTCTTCCTATTCTCTGGACTGAAGCCACCTCCTCTCACACTGAAATTACACTTCTCGATGTTGTCCGCCTTTGTGCTCTCAACACATCGGCCCAAGTTGGCTTGTCCCATAAAAAGGGTGCCTTGAGACCTGGAATGGATGCAGATATCTGCGTCTTTGATCCAGAAGGGACGTTCGTCGTTGGCAGAGAACAGATGCTTTTCCGGAATAAGGTTAGTCCTTATCAGGGAAAGACGATGAGAGGTCTAGTCAAGGAAACTTGGGTTCGAGGCACCAAAGTTTTTCAGAGAGGTGCTGGAAGCGACGGGTTTGTTGGCAAGGAGGCAGGTGGGAAGTTGCTGCTTGAAAAGCGGAAATTTTGAATAGAGATGAAACGAGACTAGGTATTGCCAACTGGAAGAACTTGACAGGTGGTCGATTGCGATCAGTATAGGACTGAAATCGCGGCGGAATGATTAATGACATTATGATGTGCTGCATTATCCGGAGCTTGAAATGGGGAGTTTGGGGGAGGGGCACACATTTGCTACATTTACAGGGCTGCTGATATGAGTTTGATAGCGTCTCCGACTATTCCACTAAGCCATTGCTTTAGATTCAGTACAACAGCGCTTTTTGCTCTCTTTGTTTATGGGAACAGTAACCTAGACCAATTTGGATCACATGACTACGAGGCATTTATCGAACACTTAGCCTTTTTTAGGGCCATTGAGGACATTGCAATCGGAATACATGAATGGTATCCCGCTTCGCTAGCCTCAATTGCTTTTGTCGAAATTCTCTTGCTCGATGCGAACAACATAGCTACTGAGTCACATGTTGGATTTCAGGTTACACAACCAATGCAGGGGCGTTCGTAAGCAAGATTTCCAACAATAAACAAAAACGCCTGTTATCTCTTCACCAGTACGGAGGTCGCGTGTTTATTGAGCAAATACAGGGGTGCTACAAGGCTTCTGTGCCGTAGGAATAACCTAAAGCCCTGTAACCTTTTGCTAGGCTATTATTTCTAGGGCATTATCTAGCCCTATAGGCTATCGTTAATCAGCGGCATATAGCCTATAGTCTGATGACTTTTTGCTGTGACCTCCCTACTCGTAGAACAATAGCCATCACCCCTGCTCTACAATCCTTCGCATTCCAAATACACACTTAGGCTCTAATTATAATTATCAGCGGAGCGTTGTCAGCGATCCACGAATTCTGAACGACTCTTCATATTATTGCTTGGAGTAATCTTACAATATCAGAACTGCAGAAATCTCTCTACTGCCGCTTGATATACTTGAGATGGTTTATGGAAAGTACAAGACCTTCTTGGAAATGTGAGACTACAAGTAGCAATTGTTGTTTCGGTTACTCTACACCGACTTGTACCAGACCATTTCAACAACAGACAGGTGGATGTAATATCAGAAGTCCACAGACAAGAGTCGGCAGCCCCGCGCTTTACACAATCCGAACAGTCCGAAAGATCTTATCCCCAACGAAGCCAAGCCCGTTACTCTGATTCCGCTAGCAGTAAGCTTCTCTTGAGACGGCAGGTGACGGGATGAACTAAGGCGTTCTTCCAAAGCGAAGCATGACGTATATTAATTCAAGTTGAATAATAATCACTTGTGACTATTGTAATCTTACAAGGATTCTCAGAGTTAAGCATGACGGATCGTTATCCGAGACACGTGTAATCGATTTTCTGCAGCTTACGTTTGAAAATTACTTATATAGATCCGGGCTGATATTTAGTAGTATCAGTTTTCTATTCATATAGTTAATATTATTGCACTTTGAAATCACTATGTAGATCCCGACGTTATGGAATAAGTCTAGTTTATAAGT
>JAJONI010001239.1:3325-13628 GCA_022190145.1 Pezicula rhizophila
TCAAAAGGGCGCGTACATATCCTATGTCTATTTTTATCGCCTCATCCATCCAACTCTTTACCTATTGCTAATGAGCTAATTTATGTTAGCAAGTATCATATAAGGATTATTGGACAGTAATCCGTTTACCTTCATCTAGTTGCCAAATAAGAACAATACGGCGGGTTCGTACATCGCAATCATTATATCCTCTAACAAGGTCCTTGATATATGACATATGGCCGGCAATACTATGGAACCTTTGGTAGCCATAGGGGATCCAAGGAACGCGAAGGTCTATATAAGTAGAAAATTTTCCATAGTTATAGAGCTTCGTGCTCAACTCAAATGGTATTCTTAACTATACTAGTAACGGGTTCTACTTAATTGTCTTTGTGATACACCTGCCTCACCCTTTTAACCATTACCGACAAGTATGACTTCTGCCGGGAAGGATACCGTTACCAAGACCTAACCCACTCTGTCACCCCCCGGGTCACGTATTCACCTTGTAATTTTTCTCTGCCATCCAGCTTTGACTTTTCGTCATCGTTCTCTGCCTTCATCCAATGAAGCTTCCCCTTCACCTCCGAACGGTCAAGCCAAAGACCATGGGCAGACCCTTAGACTGCAATCTTCCAGGAAAGACACCGAGAAAGTTGCCCGGAGAGACGAGACTAATGGAGAGATATCAAGGAGTTTTGCTGAGGGTGACTTATCCCCGAAGGTCTTCTTTCAAAAGATGCCGTGTTTCGTTGATCAATTTGTACATCTGGTGGACTTTTTTACGGACTTTTCTTTTTTGGTCGTGGTGTATCGTTTACCCACTCATCTTTAGCTCCATATTTAATAAGGAGTTTGACGAGGTTGAGTTCAGACCACAAACCACGCAATTCATAAGACTTAGCTAATTCGGATTGGCGCCCTTTTGGAGAAGCAACTTTACTATCTCGAGAAACTTGGGGTCTTTGTCTTCAAGATAGAAACATAATCCAGCTTCGTAATCGAGTCTGTCTAAGACTGCGAGCCGAAGCGCTGACACCTGGTTTCCGTAACATTTGAGAGGCCTATGCATGGCCGCACCTTTCTCAAGCAAAAGTTCCACAGCCTGCAGGCTGCTAGTAGACATTGCTTCATGCAAAGGGGATAAACCGTAGTTCCCGCTGTTCAAATCTGCTCCGGGGGATAGCAGGAGATGCATCTTTTCTATATAGCCGTCTATATAGACGTATGAGGCCACTTGCAGGGGGGAATGGTTATCACTTCTACCTCCTAGTACTGCTTCTCTATATCAGCTTTTAGTTTAAGCAATAGCTCCACTGCTTCCAAGTCGCCGTGAACTACTGCCTCACAAAGGAGAGTCATTCTGACAAAATTCATCCTAGAAAAATGTTGTTTTATAATCAGTGCCTTTTTCAATTGGAAGCTTAATGATCGCCGCCCTGTTCGTTTTTATAGTAACAAATATAGCGCTTCCTTTGTTGAATTAGGGTCTGCGCCTTTTTCCAAAAGTTCTCGAACCTTTACCACGTTTCCGCTCTCACAAGCTTGGTATAAAGCATCATCATAGCCAAGTAATCTGTGAACAAGCCTTCCAAACCTATTTCCCCGTCGGCGTAGACCGGCCGCTTGTGGTAAGTTGCCGCTTTGAGAGGGTTTGACCACTATTGACGTTTTATTGTAGGCATTTGGTATCTTAACATGCTGCATTCTAGTTGAAGCTTTCTGGACAGGATGTTCCTGCCCGACTTTTTTGTCAACCTCAATATCGCTGTTGGAATATTGGTATCAGACATTGATCCACTGAATGTGGTAGGGCGCGCTGGGCCAATTAGAGGCTGCGCTGCTAGCCTAGCCCAATTCAGGAACATGTATAAGTAGACCACCACTTTCAGTAGTTAGGAAGAAGAAGAACCAACTGAATCAACATCAACAATAGGCATACTAAGTGACAATCACTAATCTGCTTCGTTGATAGATTCGGGCCCATTATTCCGTACTAGAGTGTACCAACAATCGCTATCATCCCTAAACATTTCATTGCCACTATCCACATCGTCCCGTTGTTCTTCAAAGTCTCCTCTTTCTAGGGCATCACAAAGGCATTTCATAATAAAAGACTTGTTTGATTTGAAAGCTTTAGGGCATCTTATAGCTTTGATTTTTAATAGTTATTATTAAGTTGTTGAAAATAAGGGGGGTGGGGGAGGGTTATGCGAAAGGCGTGCATATAAGTGGTGTGCATGTGAGGGGGAACTCGAGTATACCTATTGCTAAGAAGCAACATTGAAATAGAGTTATAAGTACATAGAAGAGATTGTTTATGAATAATAACGAATTTTGCTTCGATTCCATCATTCACGTGATAGGCCAACAATTAGTGAATAATCCTCCTTGTCTTAGATTGTTTCTTATCTATACACACGCCGACGTCTTCCTATCAACTCCTCTACCGCTTCTGTCGTAATACTCTCTGTTCCTTCCGCCACGCCGACGTGGATCTATTAAAGTCATGGCTACTCAAATAATGATGGAGGTCAAGTCTATCAAAAAACTCGATCTCATCATCAATCATACCAACAATTCATTTCCGGACCCTCTCCACAAAATCGCCATGGCCACTACCAGAGTTTTCGAAGTTCACCCCTCCGACCGTCATCGCTACGGCCACAAGTTCCTCGAGGTCCTTGCTACCAACAATCCTGCATGCCTTTTGCCGACAACCTGCCAGGCCTGGCCAGCTCAGAAGATTCTCTCTACCCTCAACTGTTCTCGGGAAACTGTTGATTTCTACGACAACGACGTACACCCTGTAGTTGTGCGCACTTTGGATGCTGAGGAGAAGGAGGGCAAGAAGTACGAGGTCCACCCACTGCGCATTGGCTTTAACGTGCCCCCGAATCAGAATGCGAAGGTCATCCTCATCATCTTCGAGAATGGAGTTGTCTCTGAAGCAAGAGCAAGTGATGTTGTAGCTAAAATTGGCGCCAAAGCTACAGACAGTACCGCCGCACCAGACAAGTACGTCACACAAATTCATATCCTAATAATCGCTTAAGTGTTTACTGTTTACAGATTCTACGTCGATATGTGCCAGTTCCCTCAACACAGAGATCAACGCAGCGCGTATGTCTTGAGCTATAGAGATATACTTCAGGCCAACAAATATGCCTACGACTATATGCCACCACTTCCTGGAGCTTCCATTGGCCTAAACGGACAGAAGTTTACAGCAACCGTTTGTGGCTATATTAAGCACGACAAAGATGTCTATGCATTAACTAATCGCCATGCTGCAGACGGCGGAAACGCTCAGGTCCTTGGCTCCTATCAGCCATATCGTCACACTATTGGCACTACAAAGCACTACATTCACTCGCCATCGAATACCGACCATGATACCATGACCAAGAATATTAGAAGGGATATTAACAACACGGAGGGTTTCGTGAAAACACAAGAGACACTTTTAAGACACAAAACTTCTCCTGTCTACGAGGGCGACACTGCACAGGCGAAGGCTAAGCATCAAGACGGGATTTCTCCTCTTCATGCGACCAACGCTCAGCAGCATCACGAAATGACGTATGAGGGAAATGCCAATATCCATAAGATTACAGAGAACATCAAGTCTGGAAAAGATAACATTGCAATGCTTGAGGCCCAACTCGCAACGATTTTAAGCTATGACTCTCAGTTAGGATACATCTATGGCGCATCCAGTATGACACCGCCAAACTTGAACGCCCCCTTCCGCCAAGATTGGGCAATTATCAAATTGCAAAATCTGACTAACGTCCCACAGAATAAGGTATGCTACAACACCCCCTTCCCTTTCTCTCTTTTTCTCATTTTGTCACTAACATTAAACTCCCTTTTTTTTGTTACAGCACCGAAGTATCAATGTATATTCAAAATGTCCCTCCGAAAATACTCTCACTCCTCTTATCAATGATCTTTGCAACCTTGCAGACAAGGATGAGTTAACCCGACCTTTCGATCAAAGCTGGTTTCAAAAGATACAAGATACTCTCTTAAATTCGCCTCTAATCACCTGTGCTGATAATAGCACGTATGATTCTCCTCCTCAAATCGGAGCTCCCGTCATCAAACCCCCAAGCGCACGCACCGGTTTCCAGATCGGCAGCTTTAACGATATTCGCAGTACACTCTTCGAAGGTAGCTATGGACGTACTCGAGAATTAGCCTTTGTCAATGCCGTATCAGGTGCCAAGCTCTCCGAACCCGGCGACTCTGGCTCATCGCTTCTTGATTGCAACGGCAAGGTTATCGCTATGTTATGGGGCGGCACTAAGTATAACGAGTTAGGAGAAGACTTTACGTTTGCTACCCCGATTGGAGATGTCATTAGAAATATTGAGGACGTTATGGAGTGGGAGCGTGGAAGTTGTCATTGGTTGTAGATTAGTACAGAGAGGGAGGTGTAGGCTCTGCAAGTGGCGTAGTAACTTCTCTGCACATACCCTTGTTTAGCACTATTCTGTATTTAAACGACCTCCCTATTCTCCTTCTTGGTCGTCGTCTTCTTTTCTCCTCGGCCTAGAATCCTTCGTACAGATTCAACAATAGAATTCATTCTTGCACATTCACTTGCCGCTGAAGCTCTTGTTCTATTGCCATGTTGCCACAAAACGCAGATGTGGTTTATAAGCCTAAGCTAGAGGGAGTAACCCTACTACTGCCAAGGAACACACATTAATATGATCTAACGCTGTTGCGTTGCTAGCGCCTCCTAGTTGCAATATTCTACCTTAGTGACCATGTCCTTCAGTATCCATTCTTACGCAAACCATTCGTCCTGAGCACCGCCCTCGGCCATTAGTTTGAGTGCTCCCTTGGATAAGCTCGGTTGCTTTTATGAATGTAATAGTTCGATTTCGTTACTGCTAGTAAGAGCATTGACTGTTGCAGTCTCGTTCAGGGGCAATTGGAACGAGTTCTCACTTGCAATTAGGTTTAAAGGTAGGACTCGCTTGAGCCCAGGCATGGGAAGACAGGATATCGTAATAGCAATAGAACCCATGTTATGAAGCCTAGCTGCAAATAGAAAATCAGATAATATTTAAATTGAACTTGTAAATATCACTGCCTAAGCCGCTCTTACAAATGCGGACACCTCCCTGTCCTGCGCACCCTCAATCACCTCGCCCTCCTCGTTCCCCTCTCGTCTACGCCATTTCTTCGAAATGACTTGCTTAAACTCTCCGACAGTGAGTTCTCCGGCCATGATCTGCTCCGACCAGATGCTGGGGTGATCCTCTTTCATCGAAATCTCTACGGGCTTCAATGTAGCGTCCAGGTCTGGAGCCACAAAGACTACCGCGGTAGTTCTCTGTTTTTGGACCGGCTGAGTTCGTAGGACTCTGTGCTTGGCAGCCTTCACTCGATCATTACTTAGGATGGCACCGCACCAACCCCAGGACACAACCACATCCACATTAGCTGGGACTTGAATCCATTTCCCATCAACCTCAAACTCCAATCCACCAACCGATCCATCTTGGAACACCACAGTATATGTTCCATAATCTCTGTCCGAGGCTGCGATACGAGAGGTAGCCTGCATCAGCAAAGGCATTATGTCTGTCTTGACCACCGTATAGAATTGCAGCACATCGTCGAAATCTTGACCAAGATCATCCACGAGTGCGGCGTCGAACTCTCGCAGCTTCTGAAGACGGGCGACAGAGAGATCGTGTTGGCCCAAAATCACGTGTTAGGCAGTTTCAGTATATCTTCATGTTGCGAGCAATATGTGGGTTTTTCAAGAAAAAGCAACTACAAAATCGTATCACTCTTTGACCAACTCCATGTCATTGTAAAACTGCCGTTTTGTATGGGAATCAACGCTCTTTGCGATGCGAGCTTATTTTGTGTATTTATCTACTCTTTCTGCCCACATTTATATAGACAGAGCAATTCAATTCATTATGTTCCACCCCATACTCGACCTTTTCGGTCAACAGATCGATTGTGGTTTTCTGGTCGATGTTCGGGGTGCTAGAGGGGTCGAGACATGCAGCTTTGAAGACGCCGCGGGCGGGGTATGTTGCGTTAAGACGGGATACGAGGGTAGGGTTTGTGTAGAGGATTGAGAATACTCGTTGGATTGAGGCGATTGGGGGTTTGATAGAGAGGTTTGTGATAAGGGATACGCCAGTAGTGGAGGCAGCGTTAGAGAGGGTCTCGAAGGCTTGGTTTGTTAAGTCTAAAGCTAAGTCGATCATGGGGAGATGATTGTGAGTCCTACTTGATGAGTAGTTAGTTGCAGACTGAGCTGCAGTTGGCGGGGTAGTCTTCAGGAGAGTAGCTGCCATTGTGACTAAATTGAGGTTTGATTAAAGAGTTTCTTAAAATTGAGATCGTCTTGTTTGAGGGGAGATAGTGGAATTGAAAGGTTATGCTTAGCTTCTAACGAAAGATGATTCCCAGAAACTGGGGGGGGGGGGCTACTTATTTTCATGAGGAGATGATGCCGTTCATCCTTGTTGGCTCAAAACATAAATGTACTCCTAGACTTTACTATAGTAGCACCCCCTTCAGTAGGCTATATATACTAAATGAAAGGCATCGAATTTATCCCGAATACCATGCAAAATAGGTGATTTGTAATGTACGAGGCTTGCGTATCGCTAGTTACAGATCAGCGCGAATGAATTAAGATCTTACAAATCAGAAAGGATCGAATACTGTTGACCCAAATCACGTGTATTAGGCATATTCAAGTAATATATTGCTAACTATACTATCACGTGGACGTGGCAAATATATCTTCATTTATGTCTTGGATTCGTATGGGTGGACGTATTTTGCCACCAAACTTAGTTTTACTGTACGCTGCTATTCGCAATGGTCTTACATCTATTATGCCGTATTTTGTATAGAAATCGGGCCCACCTCGATGTCCACTCTTTATATATATAAGCCTACAGGGCAACTCTCATTTTGAGCAGAACAATTCAATTCATTATGTTCCACCCATTATACGACCATACCGGTCAATAAATACTGTATATAACTAATATGAGAATATACACTACGCGATAGCACGTGATTTATAGACAGCAGTTTATAACTCCCTCAATCATCCCTAGTTCGACTCTAGGGCTTTTCTGCTAGGCTTTAGGCTGGCATTAGATCCCGGCCTGATTTATCTAGGACTTTTCGTCAAACTTTGATCGCTGCTAGCCAAAACCCTGTCGTTGCGGAAGAGCGTGGTCCTGTGGTCCCTAGAGAGTCTGTGCTGTGCCTACCGAGTCTTCAAAGACTCGGTGCCTGCTGCGCGAGGCAAAGGTTCTTCCAAGGAGATTTAGCCTAACGATTCCGGCTCCACTCAAGATAATCGATCCCGCTTTGACACAGAACAAGGGGCTTCCTTGCAGCAATTGTTTGTCCTAAGGCCATCTCGAACTCTTCTAATTGACAATTTACCGCGTGCAATCGGGTTGGGGGATGTGATAGATACACGCATTAGACTTTTGAGAATATAAGTCTTCTTTCTCCTTCGAACGATGTCCGATTCATATTTGACTTCGCTTTCGGTGACCTGAAAGTTATACTTAGGCAGTAGAACGTCTTCTGCGTGCTGAAACCGCTCGAATAGCAATCTGCCAGGCATGTTAAAATTGCCTACTCCTTTATTGCTTGATTATATCACTAGGTTGCGCTTCGACGGGAAACTAAGCCAGATCTCCAATCTCGCCAGACCTTCCGCTATAGCCTATCGCACAAGATCATTAGGATCGAATTATATTAAGGGTTGCTAGTTTACGGCTAGATGAATAGATGGAAGCTCTTCTTCGCAGAGCTCTGCAACGAGGGTTTATGGTTCAATTCGAAGTGCGACAAGATTGCACTACAGTAACTCTTTGTACTAGTGTTACGAGAACACGTTCGACGATTCGTTAAGATGTACAATATCTACCTAATTCGCCGCTAGGTCTACAGAGAGATTTATCTGTCACCTAAGAAGCTTGACAAGCTCTATTATTACTCTAGCCATTGCACTTATCTTACTGAGGCAGTTGGAGGTGGTCGTATTAATTAACCTAATAATGAGGTTGCTGATTTTGATCCTAAATTTTACTAGTACTAGTACTCTGCAACCGACGAGCTCTGCAGATCGATTCTTGACAACTCTAGCATCGAGTTTAGTCTCGATAAAATTGCCCCCGGGCTTGATCAACCACGCGTTCATAGCTATATCCACCTTGGAGAGGCTCTTAAGCAAATTGAATCCGACGACTACAAAATCATAGTGCCTCTGCCACTAAAGGGAGGTGAGGGCTGGATACAAATGATGTAGGCAGCTCGCGAGGAAACTAAACAACAACGCAATAATAGGAATAGGGAGATGGATATTAGTAAGGAAGAGGATACTGACGACAACGAGGATTCTTGTGATAATGGCTTAGAATTGGCCATATAATAACTCATACTAGGATTTAGGATGGCTTAATTTGTCGTGGTGCATGTTGTATGCTTCTAATAATGCCATATCACGCAATTGCCTCAACTTCTGCCATTGGCTCGCTAATATGACCAATGCACTCACTCGCGGTAGTTGAAGATGGCGGCGCAATAGTGCAGGTAATATCACGGATGGAAAATGGTTCTTTCAGGGGTAAGTCATTCAAAAACCAATTTCAGTTCTATTAAAGCAACAATTTAGAAGTATCAAGTAATAAAGACATTATTAAGAGCTAATAAAGGCTCCATACACCGAGGCCCGTCCCTAAGCTTGTCGACGAAGCTTAGTGGGCCATCAATTAGCCTCAACGGGAAAAAGTGGTGTATTTCAGGATCAAAGAAGCAAGAGATCAGACTACGGTACTGTACTGTAATTAGAATAGAGAAATACTGCCCATTCTTGAAATATCTGTCAGCTTAGTAGCAATAACGAGGATGACATTTCGGTACACCTCGATTTTCGCTTCGCTTGGATGTGGTTTAGCGATCAAACAACGTCTTTGATAAGTTGTCACCAGAAGATACACCAAGCAGAGAATTAAAGTTCTAGTCGCTATTATATACCTACCACTGACCTGATCATGAAGCATATGTCCATTAGAACTGCAGGAATTTTGATTTCTTAGAGGCTATTCTTCATTTCAACTCTTAATTTATGAATTCCCCTAACGAAGAGATGCCATTGTTTGAGAGCCCTACTGTCTGGGAAAAGACATGGCCTTATAATTCAAGCGAGTACTTGGAGAATCTTACTAGTAACCTTATTTCCCAGCCGTTAGTCCATAACGATCAGACAGGTATGATTTATCCTTCGCAAAGTCCCCTTTTCGTCCATCTTATAATTATACTAAGATCTTAGCCAATCTACTACAACCACAAATATTCCACAGTGTCACTCGTGGCCGACTCCAACAGAGAAATCTGGGTTCGGGTAGAAGGGTGTGTATACTAATCTTTGAATGTGTATAATACTAACAGGTAAGGGTTACAATTAAGGCTAGTAGTAAACTACGAAATTAGGTTTAGGCCAAAACACATAGATAATTTAATATCAACCTACATTTTGCCGATACACTAGTGCTATTATAGCTAGCCTCGTGTTAGATCCTTGAACTACTTTTACCTCCTACTGTGTGGACTAATTATTTCCTGGGTCAGCTGACATCGGTTGAAAGCGAAGCAAAAGATTCCATTACTGTAGCATAGGATACGACATCTCTGCAAGGTAAAAATCCTGTAGCATATTGCCAAGGTGCAAAAATCTCGACACTAGATAATTGAATCATTTTTAAAACTTTGGGACCTTGAAATTCGGACCGAAATCCTTACTTGGTATATACATTCTTGTCGGTAATTCCTACCATGGCAATTAACCATGATCGAATTGGTATTCTTTGACAACTACCTTATTTATTTACTCCACATATCACAGGTTACAACTCTAATTTGTCTAAAATTTCGAGCAATAGTAGTATACTAGATCAGGTTCTAACTTAAGCGCCGTTCCAAGCATATCAGACTGGTGGGAAATCGCACAAGAGATCTGTGAGTCAGAAATATGCTCGGCTACTGTTGCTAGATTTGCAGGCTCGTCAACCCCATATTGTGGCTGACGATCTTACCAATATAGCAACAGTAACCGAGAACATTTCTTAGCTGCATAACTCTTGTATTAATTTTCACCGTAGATAAAAGTTTAGCGATGCAGAAAAATTAGTTCGAAAGTAGTTAAGCAAGCTATAATAGGATTTATCGAGAATGATTTATGTTTAAACTAAAGACTAATTCCTGTTTTATAATAGCCCAAGTTTCAGTATTATCCGATGTTAAGATA
>JAJONI010001240.1:0-13617 GCA_022190145.1 Pezicula rhizophila
GCTCTATTAACTATGACTAAAATCATTAAATTACGTTAAGACTCGATTGATTTATATGTGGTGGAGTATATAGTAGAATAACTGAGGTAAGGATATCTAGTTGAACTAGTTCACAGGCAGTTCGAGTATATCCTTAACCGAACGCACTGCTAGTTTAAGGAATACAAACTGAACTAGTTCAAATGTTTACTAATCAGTTTTCGAAAAGGCAAACTAAAACGGACTGCTAGTGCACTGGTTAACTGGTGTACTACTGACTACACTAAGTCTTTCGTTAGTAAGAAGGGCAGCGGTCTCAAATAGTCGGGCGGGAGTAGTCGTGCCATCTGTTCATGCTAGGTAATGAGATTTTCGTGACTAAGCGTAGTCGTGGTGTAATAATTTACAAGCTCTCTTCGTTGAGCAGACAGTAAATTCTTATGAAGCCGTAGCATATGTTCTGCGAGGCTAGAAGGGACAGTGACGTAATAGCAATCATAATAATAAAGGAAGCTGTAGCTATCATACGATTAGAGCCTGACTAGCCCTAGTGGAAACGATGATAAAGACATAGAGAGAGATGTACTCTATGCTCTTTAGAATTTTAGCTAAGTTCTTTCTTCCCTCTATCTGCATAATGATAGTATATAGGCTAGTTGACGCGACGCGAAAATAACGACGCGTACAAGGGCTGCGGTATCAGGGACCGATATACTATAGCACTAATCATTGCTTGGCCTATGGGCTATTAAATAGCTAGGGCCAAAGAAAGAAACTAGGGGGTATGCACGGGCCAGAAGCTTGGACAGGAGCATGGACTGCATGAGGGCACGAGCGGGTGGTATATTAGACTGATCGGTGAGTAGAATCTCTGAGGTTATGTTGGACTGAGTTTAGAGGGTGGAGAGCAAGTTGTAGATCACAGTGGTTTTTACTGCTAGGGTTTGATGTTAATTGAACCAGACGAGGGGGTAGGTCGTCCTTTACTGTAAGCCAATCCAGTTTGCCCCAGGCCGATTTCCGACGAAGCTATGACACCCAATGCCCCCGCACTTTCCCCGCACTCCAATCAACAACGCTGGTGGCCGACAGCCGAAAGAAAGGAGTCCGACCAAGGTTGAAGATGTAGTAGATCTTAAAAGATGGGTCTCACATGGGGTGTTAGAACTATTTGAGTATACGAAGTACTTGCTAGAACTGTGCGTTTCGTAAAAGATAAATAAAAGGAATTCTAACCTATAATATTAGAGTTACAGAAATTTCACATAGATTACCATTGAAAAGCCCTTCTCGTTTGAGATATCACAATGTTGTAATGAAGTTTAATATTTAAAACAAGACATATGAGATAGTCTAAGAACGAATTTCTATGAATCTCTCCCCTATATTTGCAGCCAATTCTCGGGCTTTATATTGCGTGATTTACAATGATTTCTTAGCTATGGCACTCAAAGGCACATCAATCATGCCAGTCTCTGCGAAGTAGCATTCCCAATGCTCAAGTAACGTATTCAAAACTTCCTGTTCTTCCTTCGCTTTGTCGTGCATCTCTCCAGGGTCAGCCTCAACATTGTAAAGTTCCCATCCCTCAGTTCCTCTGGGCATTGGCTGCCATACTGCCTTCCACTTTCCTTGTCGGATGGCACGTTGTCCAAATAACTCCCATCCATGGATGTGATGATCTTCCCCATGTACTGATGTTTTAGAGTAGTCTTTCGAAGAGAGATGAGCCCTCCAACTTTTCCCTCGAGGTAAGGCTACCTTCCTTCCACGGAAATTCTCACCAGGGTGTGCAACACCTGCAATGTCGAGAATGGTCGGCAAGATATCCATAACTGTCGTGAAAGAGTGTGTTATTGCATTTGGTTGAGAGTGGAATGGAGGGTATCGAACGATGCAAGGGCAGCGGATTCCCCCTTCTAGTACATAGGATTTCAGACCGCGAGATGGTGCAGTGGCAGCACTCGCCCATTGTGGCCCTATTTTGATAATTATTTGTTAGTAACGTACGAGACTAATTAATAGTATTCAATATAATTTTATGAAGTCAAATGCAAGGCTACACTTACCGTACCACATGAAAGATGTCGCGTCACCAATATTCTCCAAGCTGTTATCGTAATACCTTTCTATAATACTAGCCATCGTACGTGGTCCTCCCATAACCTAAATAGATGGTATAGTAAGTATTTTGATGGAAGTTTCTGAAGGGGGTAGGGTGAGTAGAGTGGGTAGTTACTGGTAACGCTTCCATGGCAACCCCTTCGGCACCATTATCTGACATGAACAGGACAAAGGTATTATCCAGTTCTCCAGTAGATTCCAGGTAGTCAATCACACGGCCAACATTCTGGTCTATTAAATCCACCATTGCAGCAAATACTTCCATCGTGCGAGCGGAAGACTTTCTCTCTTGTTCTGTCATAGCGTCCCAATTATTTCCTTTACTTATCATAGGGGCTGCATTGACATCCGCTGGCACAAGTCCCAATTCAATCAGCCTCTGTAGCCTTCTTTCTCGTAGTTTATCAGGACCGTCATTATACATTTCGGCTAAATATGAGATTTAAGAATCAGCTCTTCAACGGGCAGCAGACAACTTACAATATTTTTCTATTTCCGACCGAGGTGCCTGTAAAGGCCAATGGGGGGCAGTGAATGGTAGATACGCAAAGAATGGCTGGTCTTTCTCTGCGTTGTTTCTCTCTTGAAGATATTGGAGTAATTTGTCCGTAAATGATATCGTCGAGTAGAAGTCAGGTGGCAGTTCTGTTTCCCTATCAACGAATTTATCGTCTTCCATCCAGTGACCGTCCGTATTCATGCAGGGGATTTTGAATTCGCCGTTCTCAAGTTGCGGTTCATATCCGTAGTGGTTTCCAGATCCGGGAAGGAATGTGAAATTTTTCTTAAAACCTCGCGAGCAAGGTGCAAATTCCTTGGAGAGTCCAAGATGCCTATGTTGACATCGTTAGCATGATTACACTCGAAGTTTCCTAGACAAAGTTATTTTACCATTTTCCTGACATCATTGTGTGATACCCTGAGTCTTTCAAGATTTCAGAAAGCGCGGCCACCCTCATGTTGAGGTACCCTTCGTAGCCTGGTATGTCTTTGAAAACTTCTTTGTGCGCTTGCATATGTTCCATCATTTGGCCCAATCCAGCTATATGATTGTCGGTACCAGAGAAGAGCATAGCACGCGTTGGTGAACAGGCTGACGCGGTATGGAAATTGGTCATCCGCAGACCATCCTGTGCCAGTTTATCGAGGAATGGTGTCTTGATCTCAGAACCGTACGGTCCGATATCACTAAAACCAAGATCATCCGCGACGATGATGAAGAAGTTGGGGCGAGTCATGTTTATATCGATAGGTATCATAGAAAAGATAAAAGTGGTATCAAGTACATATGAATTCAAAATTCATTATTGAGCATCCCTCTATTTATTTGTTATGGCTAGGATAGCAAGATGGCGCAGTGGTTTGGATGCGCCAATAAGGGCAAACCCAGACCGAGATCCGGGATGCGGGGTGCTCCAACGTACTGCACTATTCCAGATTTATGAGAACGTCGACATCCGAAGTCTCGGGTGTCGGACTGATAAGTTGTGGAGAGACCTGGGGAAGCGGGAGGTTGGAAATATTGCCTTCTCCTCCACTTTCGCTGGTCCATAAAAGGGGCGACTTGCTCACGATCATACAGAGAAAATAATTGTTTATAATTGTTTACTTCACAAGCAGTACACTCTCAAGCTACGTCGTAAAAGTACCACTTCAGACTTCAAAATGAAGAGCATCACACTTTTCCCTCAATGGAAATACTTCAACAGGAGATTAGCATTTGCCTGCTCTCTTGTAGCCATGTCGTCTTTCAACTATGGATTCGATAACCAAGGTTATGCAACGACACAAGCTATGGATCCCTTCCAGCGACAATTCGGTACGCTGAATCCGAAGACTGGGAAATACTTCCTCGAAACCACCTGGCTTTCTTTATTCAACAGCCTCCAATACATAGGCTTTGCAGCAGGCTAGTGACCCATAAGAGATTAATCTTCAATTTCTCGCAGCAACAAAATTCAAGCTAACACATAGAATCAGGAGTTCTCATTGGTAGCATCATCAGTTCACGCTTGGGTCGGCGTTGGTGCATCACCATCATGAGCTGTTACGCTCTATGCACTGCAACCATTGCGGTTACCGCTCATACAAAGGAGCAGATCATGGCAGCAAGGGTATTAAATTACGTATACATTGGAATCGAGCTGTCTGTAGTTCCCGTTTACCAGTCTGAAGTCGTGCCAACTGAGGTGCGCGGTTTCGTGGTGTCGACCTATCAGTTAGCTCTGATTACAGGACAGCTGGTGATCAACCTTGTCTGCCGGGGCACCAGTACCATTAACGGCGAAGCGGCCTTCAGAATCCCATACGGGCTTTTCTATCTCATACCATCAATTGTACTGAGTGGTATATGGTTTATTCCTGAGAGCCCTGTCTGGTTGATGGCCAAAGGCCGCGAGGAAGAAGCCAAAGCCAGCCTTCATTCTCTCCGTCAAGGTACCTTTTCCGAAGTGGAGATCGAGGAGCAGTTGCAGCAGATGAAATTTTCCTTGGAGATGTCAAAAGAAAAACCACGATTTATAGAAATATTTCAAGGCACTAATCTCAAGCGCACTATGCTTGTTGTCGCCGCAAATTTCTTTCAGCAAGCCACGGGCCAGACTTTCGCTTCGCAATATGGTACTATATGGATCAAGTCTCTTAATGCTATCAGCCCATTCAACATGACAGTCATAATCGCTTGTATCGATCTGATCACAACAATATTTGCAATTTTTACATCAGATCGGATTGGTAGGAAGTCAGTAGAAATTCAAGTTCCTTCCTAATATTCATACTGACTAAAAATTGTTGTAGGCCTCTCCTATATGTAGGCACATGCGTACAAACTGCTGCACTTTTCACAATGGGGATTTTAGGTTCCATAACTCCATCTACCATCCCTATCAAACTTGGAATTGTCTCAATGCTTGCCCTCACGTCAGCTGCATTTGCATTGGGACTTGCTACACTCATCTATGTCATGTCGACTGAGATTCCCGCACAGCGGCTCCGTGACCATACTGTCCGACTAGGATTCATCGTCAAAGTCCTCACAAAGTAAGATTTTCCTTTACTTTATTAAATCCCCCATTTTCCCTTGGCCTGCGAGTCAAGCCTAAGATCAAGAAGACAATGCTTATTTGATGCTCAATAGCTTCGTCGTCAGTTTCTCCATCCCATATATCCTCAATCCTCCATACGGTAATCTTAATGCCAAGATCGGGTTTCTCTTTGGGGGCATGTGCGTAGCTAGTCTTGCTTTTGTCTTCTTCTGCGTTCCTGAGTGCAAGGGTAAAACTCTTGAAGAGATTGAACTTATGTTCCGTAACGGAGTGCCTATGCGAAAGTTCAAGAATTACAACGTTACAAACCTAGCCCCTATCGCAAAGGCCGATGAGGAGGAGGAGGGTGTGAAGAACCAGACCGACCATGTTGAGTTTAAATAAACAGGTCAATTAAGATATGATATGTTACTTGTAAATATCTTCAAAGTATGGAATTGGTATCATCATTATGATATTAACGGTTTTCATATAGTAATTGATCTGGTAACAATATTGATCCAATCAGTTATTATTTTCTACAATTTTTGTTATTATGAGAAGATTTCCACTGGCAGTGAGCAACTCTTTTATCTAACGAATTTTGTTTCATTTAATCACCATTCACATTTTTTTATTCCTTCTTTAGTCCCAGACCTCTCCACTGAAGTTTAGCAATCGGAAGAACAGCAAGCGACGGAGAGAACAACTAATAGTCCAGCACTTCCACCAAACCCAAGATTGGTAAACATAGGAGTGAACCAGAATAGGCCAATCTGCAAAGTCATCAGTATCTTCTCTTAAATTTGAAGTTTGAACACTTACGAATCCCCATGTCTGACGAATACATTCGACCACAACACCCACAGAAGATGCGTCATTTGGATTACAATCAACCATATCTATTTGGAGTTAGCAAGGGCGTGCTTTAATGAAGTATCGTATGCACTTACAGGTTACGAAGACAGTCGTCAAGATCTGTAGACCTGCGCTTGAAATGGCAATTCCCACGAGAGGTGTCACATTCCACAGCATAGGAGTTGCATTTTCCAGTTGGACCAGGAAGACTATAATTCCAATAATAATTGCAATGAAACCAAGGTAGCTACACCAGAGACGGTATGCTGGTGGAAGAATATATCCTAGCTTTTTCGTACGACGATTCATTAGCCCATCGGATAATAGACCTCGAAGTTGTTCACCGATCACGCATCTAATATCGTCATGTTAGCTAGATAAATTCTCTTCGATTTTGTTTTACTCGGAGTTAAGATTTATCCTCATCCAATGACCATGCCAGCAAGTTGATATCCAATCTGTTGGGCATTCAAGCTATATTCCTGATCTATAGTTTGAGGGACCTCAATAGCTATCATCACGCTGGTAAAGCAGAAAACCATGAAATATGCAATGGTGGGAATGAGAACAGTTGCGCGTCCAGCCAACAATGGGCCAAAGAAGTCTCTGAAGGTTAGTGGGCTTGGGTCAATTCTATGCAAATCGAATCTAGTAGTGAGATAGGATTTTTTGGGACTGTTCTCAGTAGTTCAAATATAGCGAGTCTCCGATCCAAAGAATATGTAAGCTAGGAATTGTCCACCGTTGATCTATGAAGTTGTTAACAGGTAGGCTTTTGTAAGGTGAAGCTAGCACAACAAATTAAAGGGAGCAAACTCCTCGTCGGTAAGACAGGGCCAATAAAACAAATCTCATTCTCTAGTTTACTAATAACGGGCTCCTAATAGTCCGTGTGATGAGAGTCCTCACCACTAGCAGATTGTGCGAGGAAGCAGGCTAAGAAAAGTATAAGTCAAACTCATTAACAGAAATACTCGCATCCCCAGGCTTTACTGGCGGCACAAAATTCTTGTCAGTGATCTGAAAAAGGACAATCTTTGAAAAGTGAGAATAAAAGTGAGATCTTCTACGTAGGCTTGGCTCTTTCTTGCCAATTGCATCCAAGCTTCCAGAGTACTCGCGTAAGACTGGTTTTCAAAACCCTCAGGGCAAAGAAAACCCATTTGAATATACCCTTGGAACCCATATTTGGGACTGGGTTGCCCACACTACTGGCATGCAGAAAAGTATGATGGACTATATGGCGGCTCGGAGAAAGGGTGCATTAAGATGGATTGATATCGTTCCACTTGCCACCTTTTCAAACCAGGCTGCTATTTCCAGTGAGAGTGATGTATTACTTGTTTACATTGGAAGTAATCATATGTTCAATAATTTGTATTACATACTTTAAGCTATCCTTCTGTAGCATCTCCTAAAGCTCCATATTCTATCTTCGCTTGATGTTGCTTCTGCTGAAGATACTGTTTTCAGGTTGGACGCAGTATTGCATACTGTCGATCACGATATTTCCTTTCCTGCTTAACTTGAGCATAACGGTTTGCCGGTCATAGAGGGCTTTGTATCGTTGGTCGAGGTAGCTATACTACCTCTCTAACTCTTCCATAGGACCTTCTTAGCCTCCGCTGGCGCGCTAATACCGTAGTCTCGGATTCTTAAGTCTAAGAGGTTACTAACGATAGGATGTGGACTAACATGGAGAGACTTCCAAAATCATCAGTATTGCTAGAATAACAAATCGGCTAACTTACCTGTGACAAGTATCTTGCCATCTCTCTTACTCAGGATCTCAGGTTCTAGTTCTTTCACGTCTACGGGTATAATACGTACTCAGCTATCATCTAGCGCATCCTTATTCAATACACCATTGGGTAGCGGTTGGGCCGCAATTGTGATGCCTAATTTTATCAGATGTTTGTTTTGATTAAAAGTAATGCGGTGCAAAGACTTACCATGTTCCGGACCTGCCAAACTAGATGGATTTGAGAATCGAAGCCGGCGATGAAGTAATATGATGTTGTAGAAGGTGTGATTGGTAGTAATCATTGGTGAACGCTGTCGACAGATGATTCGGTTAATATTTGAGTGCGGTTCCAGACTGTACGGCCGATTGTCTTGAAAACGCTGACACTTTCGGATGCTTTTGGACCGTTGACATAGAGCCTGGTTACTGGCTCGATCTTGATGCGACAGAAGAGGGTCGAGAAGTGGAACTGCTCGCCGTTGCTATCGTAGAGAGGAAGTGTGCGATAACCTTGTTTAAGACTACTAAGCTTGGCCGTATAAGTGGCGAGCGGTGCTCCTCGGTCACTGTAGTTGTGACCGTCGGAGGAACACCTAACAGTCCAGCGAACAAAGATCAGATCAGGATACTTAGTCGTGAGAGTAAATTGGAACTTCTTGTCAAAGATAGGGTTGCCATTGTCTAGGACAATGTGAGTGCGTCGCCTGTGAGGAGCGCCGAGACCCGATGAGCTATCTTTCGCAGTGGCATCGAGGCCACCCTCTCCGATGACACCTTTCTCTTTAGTCTTGTCATCTGCATGATAGACTTCGACTTCGATGTAAGAGTCGAAACTTCGTGTTGGAGCAAGGTCTTTAGGTCTTATGAGCTGTGGTGCTGAGATGACATCAATCGAGAAGTTGACATTTTTGCGCTCGCGTTTAATGTGGCCAATACCAGCTTCTTCGGGAATATTAGGGATCATCTTGATTTCTCGAAGTTCACTTGGCTTGAGCACGTATCCTGACTGATCAGTGCCAGGTGCAAACATTGCATTGTTCATTTGCATGCCAAGATCATAGGTCTGCCAGTTCAAAGCAACCATTTGGACTCCATGCCGCCAATATTTGAGTGGATCGAAATTGGTAGAAGCGACGCGCCAGCCGTTTGGATAGACACGCATCATGTAACGCATGTTATGTCGTATAATGGCTCGCTTGTCTTCTTGAGTCTTTATACTCTTGTCGAAAGTGTTCTCCCTAAACGAGAAGACATGATTGTAGGCCTTGCTATCAGGAGTATCGAAACCACGGAACTTGAGGCCGGCACTATAGACGCCGAGTTCTCCGAGAACTTTGATGATGTTGCTCGTCTTATTCTTCTGGTGGCTTTCCTTTGCCTTAGCTATACCTTCCGTAAGACTCTCGCAGTCGCTAGTACTGCTACTCAGACTATCCTGGCCTTCGCTATCGGAATATTTGAGGCTACCAGCCGAAACGGTAGAATTGTCGACTTGCGTAGGTCCAATATATGCTGAGCTTAGACTGCTACCACCATTCTGTCCTGTCGATGGTTTCGTCATTGTATCTTCGAACCTGTCAGCCTTTTTGACTTTAATGAGGATTCGGTTCATCAATTGTGACGGTGTCGGAAGCTGTTCAGACGAAGGATCAACTGGCTCTGTAACCAACTTCGAGCCACAGGTCTCTTTGATGATCTCTGCCATCATTGCTTGCTGCGTCGGGTTGCAATGAACTTCAAGAGAAACCCACAGGGGATAAGGTGACTTAATAAAAGCGTATTTGCTTATAGTAGCCATAACATCAGCGAAAGAAACTTGACTTGTAAGTGTTCGACCGTGCATAACGACAGGCCCATCGCTACCATTCCAGCAGTCCACCTCCACACACCTGCATCCCCGATTTAAGGCTGATATGTATGCTTCGACGCTTGACTGCCCGGCGACTTGACGGCCTAAAAGATAGGTGTTATGAGAGCTGGATATGAAATACTCATTCAAAGGTCGGTCTAGAGAGTACTGTGCAGGAGGGTTATCCAGTGGACTGTTGAAGGTAGAGATAAGGTAGCCAGCTAGAGCGAATTCGTCCATCCGTGATATCTCCCCATCCAAGGCATCTTGCTGTGCTTGTTCTGTTGACTTCGATCGGTGAATGGATTTGGCAAAGACACCCTCCCAGTGAGCTCGATTAGCTTCGATATCCTCGCCCTGGACATCTTTGAGAAACCGGAAGAACTCTTCAAGGGTGATGCCTTTTTCAGAATCAGAGGCCAATTCACGGTAGAGTACTTGAACATCTTCTCGTCTCTTTATAAGTTTGACGAATTCTTGGAACTGGGCGAAATTCAAGCGTCCAGATTGGGAAACATCGGCTTGGTCGAATCTCGAGCGAAGAAAATTAGAAGAGTCATAAATATGAAGAGAACGACAGAGTCGCTCTACCCCGACAATGTCAATCTGTTCTTGATCCTCAGAGTGGGGCTTATCTTGGAATTTCTTGTTCATCTCGCTGCGCCAGTAAGCTATGATAGCTTCATCATAGGACGATGATAGTGATACCATAAGATCTTGGCGATGCTTCAAGATAGCATTAAGCGTCGTTATCCAGAGATTAAGGGTTTGTTCGTCGTTCGCAATTAAATGCATAACCTTCTGTGACCGACCCCTCGACTTATCTGGCACGGCATATACAATTGAGAAAAATCTTGGCTCATCAGCAACAGAAACACCAAATTCTTGACGGTAGTTTCGAGCATCAGCTCCAACTCGTATGTCTTTGATGTCGTCAATGTAAAATGATTTTGAAGGCCGATTCTTGTCCCAAGACACCTTTGCATCATCATTGTTAAGTACAAAGGTTAAGAGTTTCTTTTGCTTCTTTGTTACCTTCGTCATACTTGTTCCTTGGAGGAGGGCTGATGGGATACTCCTAGATCCCACATTCACTCTTTGCGGCTGAATAACCTGGAAGCTGCGGGGGCTACCGTTAATGCACGCAGGGGAGGAGACACCAGATTGGTTGTTTGTTCCGTTGTCATATGGCGTCGAGGAGAGGCCGTTAATTACGGTACTCTGCCTTCTGAGCTGGCTAATGTCGTAGATCTGAGATTTCATAAGCAGTGAATTAGGTAAGAAATCACGAATTCAATAGAGGCAAAAGGATGCGACCTACCTCAGGCCCGTCATTAGCACCGCTTCTAGTAAATGCCAACCGACCTAGGCGGTACAACGCTGGGATAAAGCACCCTACAGCAAGAACGGCGGCGTGTAGTACTAAGATAATGTAGCCCACTAAGCTCCTTGTACTAATACTCGCATTTGAAATAGGCAAAAATGCATAATTAAGGGCGATCACCACTAGTCTCGCAAAACAGCAGATAGTGAATACAGAGAAAAGTGATCGGTACGGACGAAGAACTATAGCACTAACAAAGAGGCACAGCTCTGACGCCGTAAGAAGTGTGATTTGTATTAAAGGAAAGATCTGGAGGCCACCTATAATAGCCCCGCGGACAAATGCTAGGATTAGGAATATTAGGACGAACCTGTCCCTACTCTCGGGTCCGTAGTCTGAGCCGAGGCGGCCGTACCGCTCCGAGCTGTCGAGCAGGAGTATCCCTAGTTGGCGTAGTGGCAGAGTCCAGGCCATCCAGGCGAATGAAAAGAGTAGCAAAACAATCAGTAACGTTGCTAGTGCAAGGTGATACGAGGAGAGTAGGTAGATATTAAGCTGATATGCCGATATAGCCACGATTGGCGTCACGAAGTAACTAAGGATAACATTAAGGACGCTCCGGGTTATCTGCTTGATTGGTGATTGTCGGATGGCGGGCGGGTGGGATATACATGGCATGGCCCGGTGGATCGCGACGAGTAGTGCCGTCCCTGCAACAATGACAAGCACAAGAATTACCATGTTAAGCCAGATGTCCATCGACATTGGTCCTCCCGTCACTTGGGCCATTAGCTCTAGGCCACTCAAGTCTGTAAGAGTACCATTAGTCTCGTAGATACCATCGCTAACGCTAGGATACGTCCACCCATGGGTGACTGGCCCGATAGGGCTGAACAGTGATGCCCAGCTGAAGTAGCTCACGACGGGTTGGTAGAAGCCAGGGTAATGGAGCGTCAGGCTGCCGGCCAGGAATATGAACTGGAAGTGTTGCAGGCAGTCTCCCACACCAGGGATTGCTTTCGTCGGGCTAGGGGCTTCCGACTGGGACTCCTGCTCTAGATTTGGAGTGGGTGAGGACGCATACAGTGTGGTAAGAACGGCGGAGATGAAGATGACCAAGAAGATAGCCAGCGGCACATATCGTAAGGCTGATGATATCTCCTGGTGGAGCTGAGGCGTAATCTCAGAAGACATACAAGCAATCGGATTGGATTTGTTTGGCCCTAAATAGAGATCGGTCGAAAAGGTTCGAAGCGGGCCGACAAGATTGAGTTCTTGCGAGATATTAAACCTGAGCTCGGCATACCTGGCTAGTGGTCTGGCAAATTGTAAGCTACAGCGGCCTTTCTCTGTGGAAAGATCAGTACCGTTGAGAGGGTTCGTTACCCATTGGTGGCAAGCACGATCTCTCCGCTGAGATGCGGTACTCTGCCGATGAGCCGAGCATGTCCACGTCCAGGATGACATCGTTCGAGCCATCCAAGAGCTGCATACATGATGCCGTGCCTCGAGAGTCCACCGTCACCATCATTTCAAGTCTTGTGTACAAGCCGGAGGACACCAGCTGCGCTCTTGAGCTGGCTGGTGTGAAGTCCCCGATGGGGCTGCCTTCGCAGTACTTCCATTGGACGTATGCGGCGTCAGTAGCAAGAATGCATCCGCTGACAAGACTGAGGAGAAACAAGCCGACTGCGCGCATTCTGGAGTGGCGTGCCGGCTCGAGAGAACGATTGTCTATTTTTGCGGGTAGACAGACATTGCGCTACGAGATAAGATACGGAGGCCAACAGAGGGGTTGCAAAAGATGCCACGCACGCGACGGACAGAAGGGAAAAGATAAAAGAGAGAGAAAGGGGGCAGGTGGAGCGCTGAGTAGATCGATCCAAGGATTACCCAGACGATGCCGCAGCATAAGGCCGGCCCCCTGCACTAGGCGGGGGTCGGGGCTGAAAGAACACGAGACCGGCAAAGGATGCAAACCTTGGAAGGGACAAATAAAAGGAAATAAATAATCTATGTCGGCCAAGCTCGCCGTCATCCAGTCGAACTTCAAATGAGATCGTGGCATCTGAACGCAGATTTCGTAGAGTTGGGAGCGCCGACTAGAATTTCAAAGAGCCCCTGGAGCACGGTTGTTCTGCAGCTGTACGTCATGGCGAGCATTTGCAGTCCCTGTAAAGTAAGTGATAATTACGGTACGAAGTATGGAGGTGGAGTACTGTAAAGTACGAACCCCTGAGGGTTACAGCACTGTAACCAATCGGACAGGTCGTAGATCTACGAAGTATGGGCCTAGAAATACGTTCTGGAAGGCTTCCGGGTTGCTGGGCGGATTCTTTTTTTACCGCCGTGTCAGGGGTAAGTTAGCACAAATAGGGTTTTCCACCAAACTCTGCTGCCCCCCTTGCCTCGCTTCTAACAATGTAGCGACTCTATGGTGCGCAATTCTAATACTGGTCTCCTAAAACTACGTATATCCAGTCACGCTACTATCCCCCCCTTATTAATGGTTATTCAGTGGACCTCGCTTAGGGGATTACAGCCAATGGGTGAAAGAGAAATATTTTTTCTCGTGGCTCCACAGGGCCAACCAAATAACCATTAATAAGGGGGCCCCTTTCGTACGGAAGGGGGTGGTCAGGTTGGAGCGTCCACCCCTTGACTAGCGTGCTCATGTTTACGCGTTTTAAGGGCTGTAGTATTCAAAATGCGCACT
>JAJONI010001242.1:0-13600 GCA_022190145.1 Pezicula rhizophila
TAATGATACAAAACACAATAGATAAGACTTATTTTATTCTCTTTAGACAAGGTGCTAAGAGTAGACAATATAATTTTTCAACATTTTTAATTACTACAACCTAGTATAATGTTAAATATTGAATGCCTATTATCCTCTGATCTCTGCAATTAGAATTCCCGTGAAAAAGAAGTGGAATTACAATAAACGATGCACATGCGTGCAGCAACAGAGAATACGCATATCAAGAGGGGTTTGTGTATGGGAGAGAACATGGCTATCCATCCTTCAATTCCCAATACTTAATCCCTGTGGCGCTCTATAGATGAATTGCAATTCTCCATTTTAATTGATCTCGGATCCATAACCAGGATCTACGGAATATATAGTAGGTGGGAATAATAATCCGAAGATAGGGGTGGATGGCGTGACATATGAGTAACATGGTCATTGCGAGCTCACCTTGTATGATGGAGACGCAGCACATGTAGGTAATTTACTCCTTCATACCAGATAACGTACTGTTCTACACAACCTGAAAATCTGTACGAAGTGGACTACTTGTGTATGCCATAGTTACACAATATATTGGGCTCGACAGCTAGACTCTAAAAAACAAGAAGGTACCGCATTACGATACGCTTCGCAGACGTAATCGAAGCATTAACCCAAGCCCCATCACCATGAGGCTCGATGTTCCCATTAGCATTCCTGCTCGTGATACCGTGATTTTAAGCCCCCACGCCTCTCCAACACCTGCCGCTAGTATGATGGCGATTAAGTTGTAGGTGTATGCATACATCACGCTGATTTTGGTATGCTTGATTGTTATATTTGCAATGTCAAGTAGCGACGGTAAATTTTGCAAGGTACCAGAGATCAACACGATGCCGGGACCAAGACCATGGCTGAGTGAAAGGGATATCCCTATATCTGCTGCCGCCAGTGCTGGAAGGTCGTTCATGCCGTCACCAATCATGGCGACAATCTCGCCCCGAGAGCGCAGGGCATTGACTATATCTTTTTTCCCCGTGGGGAGACATTCTGCGTTTGAAAGGGGCATCCCCAGTACTCGAGATACTCTTTCAGCTTCTTGCGCTCTATCGCCCGTGAGCATGGAAAACTCAATCCTCCGCCGCTCTAGATTCCGAAGGACTTCAGAAGCTTCGGGTCGAATAGTGTCTTGAAGTACCAAAGAGCCAGAATAACTACCATCAATTGCAAAATGCACGATAGTGCCCCAATCCTCTGACTCGGATGACTGCATCTTAATCTCCGGTTCAACTCGGACGCCAGTAAGCTCTAGATGCTCGGCGGTTCCTACACTTACGCTTCTCCATGGTGAGCTGTCGGAGAGCCTCAGCTCACAGTAGAGGCCTTGGCCAAGATTGTTGACCAGAGATTTCACTTCAGCGCCGCTCGCCAGCAAGCGCTGTGCCACATCGATTTGTGTCAGGCTCCAGCAGAATACCGCACGCGCAATAGGGTGATGGCTCTGGCCCGTCCTCTCCGCAGCTGCGAGGAGGATACAGCTTTCGGGGGAGAGTGAATATGGCTTCTTCCCATGCCAGACGCTGACCACAGATACCTGACCTAGAGTCAACGTTCCAGTTTTATCTATAGTAATGTGCGTTAAGCGAGAGAGAAGCTCGAACATATCACGGCCGCCCGATACAAGGATGCCGCGACTCGATACTGCATCTGGTGCCGTTCAAGTCAGCGAAGCCATGACTTTTGATCTCTCAAAAATGATACACGGTACACTTACCTAGCCCAGCCATAGTAGCAGATGATGTCGCAAGTCCGATTGAACATGGACACGCGGCGGCAAGAATCGCCATGGCTCTGTCGGCTGCGTTCTTTACTACAAATTGAAGCTCAACATGGGGCAAGTTGGCTCTCAAAGTGCCGAGGGAGGTGAGGAGCGCTGTGGCAAACACAGACTGTGTAAAATATCGGTTTGAGAGCCAGTTGAATGTTCTGTGCTCGTCCTCAGGTTGGTCTTCTGTTGCCGTAGATATGCTATCAATGAGTATCTGCAAGGCAGATTGATTTTGAGTTTTCGTCACCACAGCAGCGAATTCATTCGTGATGTTCTTAGTTCCAGAGGAAAGATTGTCTCCGGTGGTTTTCGCTACCAAATTCGACTCTCCCGTCATCACTGACTGGTTCACCAACGACTTCCCCTCCAGCACATAACAGTCGCACGGAATAGTTGTCCCTGGTTTGATCAAAATCTGATCGCCGGGTTGAAGTTCAGCAGCTGGCTGCGCTTTCTAATCGTTCTGTCAGCAAGATTACATTTTGTGGCATGTGGTTTTACTTGGGAATAAGTCGTGCTGACATTTTCTGGTAGTCTGATGGCCGCTGCCATATCCAAGCGGCAGTCTTCCAGCAAGGATAGACTACTCAATCTGCGACCCTTGCCAACCTCGTCAATGACACGGCTCCCTAATACTATAGTCACCAAAAAGGCACCTTCTATTGCGTAGGTTTGTCCATGTTCGATGCCGTCCAGACTCAGGCCGAGTATGGATACCAAGCATCCAAGAAGGAGGGATGAGCTTATAAGCATGTCCATGTCCCATTTGTATATGATAGAGCCCTTTGTCGGCCACATCGACCGATGGATTGCCCACCCCTCAAAGAATTGGACCCATGTACCAAGAAAGATGGCGGCAAGTCTGAGATCGACTGAGAGTCTCCTATGTCCTCCAATATAGGTGGAGGCATAATGGAGAGTGCCCGCAACAGCAGCGAGGAAGCCCGCACGGTGAAAAGCCCTCTGTAAGTCGCTCAGGAGCTGTTTCTGTAATCGAAGTCCTTTCGTAACAACACTACCTCGCGTCACAAGCTCTACCTCGTATCCAGAGTCTTCGATGGCTTTCGCAATGGAATCGGTAGTGGCGATGTCGTGGCAAAAGACAACTCTCGCGGAACAGAGAGGAAGTGATATCGTTGCTTTCCTGACGCCAGGAACTTGCATCAAGGTATCCTGGACCTTGAATTTGCAGGACGAACATGTCATGCCATGGACGATGAAATTGCTTGAGGTATATTTGCCATCCTGGATTTCTTTGTCTTTGAGGCCTAGGGCACTGGAATGCTTGCTTTCACGTTCAAAAATTCCAATAGTCTCGTTCCACTCATTGAAAGCATTAATCATGTGATGGATCATGTACGCTGCTACGATACAGCATGCAGCCATTATAAATGAAGAGCGAAAATGGTGGGGATAGCACCGGAACAACTAAGATGGGATGTCGCCTAGGACTTGATCGAAGCAGGCGACTGCGGTTTGGACCCCAACGAACCTGTTGAGAACTTGCTCAATCAGCACACGTTGAAGAGCGAATTCGAGACGGCAGTCTGTACTTGCTGAAAGTAACTTCGAGGGCAATGCACACCAGGTGTTACATCCGTCCTTGTTCCAGAGGGCACAGACGGAGGATGCAGAGTCTAGAACACCAACCTGGTGGTGCATGGAAAGATTGAGAGAGACTCGCATGCCAAAATATTCGGAGGTTATCCTACGGACTTTCGGTGGCTATCGATATCCGGGTTAGAACTTAGATCTGGAGAGCGCTGAATCAGTATCACTTTTTACTACAGTAGCAAAAATGAAGGAGGAAGAAAATATGTAATAAAAACCTTTATAACTTAACAATGAGTAATATAAACGACGTAAAAATTATATATCAATATATATTAGGTATATATATTTAATATCTAACTTTTTTTTTAAATATATTACTTATTAAATAGTAAGATAAATTAATAGATTGAGTTTGAGCCCTGCATCAGCACTTCGTCAGCGAAACAAGGGCAACACTAGTAGAGGCAGCTCGGCCGTCTCTATACGTGATGCGCTGACTCGTCGGTGTGGCTGGTGGCCGCTGCCTGCATCTCTATGACTCCCTGTCTGCTGCTGGGCCGGACTGAGGTGCGGGGGCTTGTGGTGGGCTGCCGAGTGCCGCACCGCCAACACTCATAATCACAGTTGTGACCATTGGCCAGCTCGGTTTTGGAACAGTTCAGTATATACTTAAAGTGTCTTCTGTATTCTGTTGTCCCTCCGTCCATGTCCTGCAAGTGAAATGCAAATTCTTTGCTATTGAACTGCGTTTATCTCTAATCTTGCTACAAACTCTGATGAAATGGCTGCCAATGGCAATGGTGTGAAAGCCAACGGTAATGGCATATACAGCAACGGCAATGGCGTCTATGCCAACGGTTCACACACTAACCAAGCAAAGAACAAGTCCAACAAGTCTTACCAATTTCCAGCGAACAAGCGACTGTATGGCCCTGCCGTGAGGAACTCGATATTTCGAGCGCTCTCTATATATCTACTGGGAGGAGTATGATTTTTTCCGGTCAACCAAAATACATGATATTGACGCTCAAGTCTAGGTTCTTGGTACCATCTTGTGGTACAAGTCAGACAATCCACGATATCGAGTCTTTGGAGCTGGCCTGAGTAGGTGACATCAGCTTGCACGTGAAGAAGTGTTGTGACTAAGGTAATATATGAATAGTCATACCTGGGTGCGGCTACCTTGCTCTTGGACGTTGGTATATCGTAGCATTTATTTTCAACTTTGTGAGCTATTTCAGTGTCCTAGTAAGGGATAGACTTATAAGATTCATCTTAGGCTTTCTTTCCTATCTCGCTCCTAGGCTGGTACCTTGTTGGTATGATACCTCTTCCTCTTGGATTTCACTATGGAGCCGCGTTTCTTGCAGCATGGATTGGCTCAAATAGAACCCCCACAAACACCTTTTCTTTTGCTCCACACATAGCCTGGACAATCAATCTCTTAATAATCGGCTGGGGGTTCAGAAAATCTTTCCGAACCGTAAAAGATAAAGAGACCCGAAGAGTGGAACGAAACCAATGGATGGACCAACAAGTAATGCTGGACAGTGACTTAGCTGCAGCAAAACTAGCCGCAACAAAACTTGGAGATCATGAGTTGACTCGAGAGCAATTGAAGTACTGTCAATACCTCATCAACCTAACCAGACAACCTCTTGAATCTTGGAAGGGCTGGACTCAGATTGATCCATTTCGAGAAAGCGCATATCGGTATCAGATTTACTACCTGCTCTATATTCTGGCTGCTACGCAATGCAACATCACGCCTAACTTTCATGGTTATATGAGCGAAGCGCAACGAAACGCCATAGAAAAGTGCCTCCAACCAGCCGTGCAGGGTTATTGGGCATTTGAGAGCTTATGGGGCCGATTCTCCTTGAAGTGGGACCCTATGAAGATCGACAAGTAAGTCTCAGGTGCTCTTATACTACGTTTCAGGTGCTGACATGGGAATGTAGTATTATGGTCACTGGCTGGTTCTTCTTTGGCATTATGGGTAAATATTCCTCAGTCTGAAAAAGATGCTGATCTGTGACTAATTTTAACAGCATATACCTCGACGACGCGAGACCTTAGATATGGCGAGGCTGGGTCTTTACTATTTAATGTTACCCCATTTCATGAATATCCCTACAGCACACACAGCATGGCACAAACTCTCGTCGATAACTGGAGACGCTCGCAGTTCTGCCTCTACTCCTGTGAACCTAACTGGGTCTATACTGCTTGCGTGCGTTGCCCCTCCACTTCTCATTTTCCACTAAAGCACAGGACATCGTTAACATACGTGTGATAGAACGCCTATGGAGCTGTTGGTGCTTACATGTATGATCGTGTCTTCAAGACTGATCAATTCAAACGCATACAACCCCAGTTTTCAAAGAGCTGGATGGACAATTTTGTCTACCCAGACGGAAACATACTGACCTTCCTCAGTTCTCTGTTGGGCATAAACTTTGAGTCAGATTCGCCTTCTGTTATAGCGTACACAGTTCTCATTTGCCGATCTTTCCTGCCAGAATATACGAAGCAGCTGGTGGCTATTTTCAGAAAGGAGAAGATTAAGAAAGATGAAAAAGGAAATGCCATTGGGATTAATCAAGACGCCATGGATGGCATCGATCCCGGTTCTTACAGTATGGAACGAGGCGGGATTTTTGGAAAGTCGTGGTAAGTTTGATTCATAGAGGCTTTCCATCCCATAGCATGGCCGGCAAAGCTAATCATGTTGTCAAGGACTTGCATGTTGGCAAAGGAGGTCGGCGATGATGAAGTTGCAGCACTTGTGGAAAAGGATTTGGATGATGTGTCTGAGCTGACATCTGACGGCCAAGGGGGCGTCTTTCCCAGCATTGGTTCAAACATGGCGGCCGTTTCGCTGGCGGGAGCGAAGCTCCACCGCTTCAACTTCTGGAACCAGATGATCTCAGAAGGGCCACCCGAATACACATTTGAAGGTCCATTGCTTGCAAGGGTTGCGTACCCGGATGTGCTTGTGGCCAAGGCGTGGAGCAATGGCAAGGATCTCGACCTGGTTCTTTACGATGGTAATGGCAAGGTTTCGACCATCCTTGAATTGGAAAGGTTGCTGCCGGGGCAAGTGTACAAGTACGGTGATAAATCTTTCACTGCTGATGCGTGTGGCAAGACGGCCATCGAGGTGACTGTTGATGGAAGGACACCAATTTTCATCAAACTCCATGATTAAAGTATTTAGGGAATCTTAATTGGCCTATTGAAAGCTCTGCGCGATATTGAGGCCATCACACCGTTGATCCAATTAAAGTCTTCAAAGTATAAAAGCCAACGTCTCCCCAATGTCTGATGAATAGTGTCCGCATGTGATACCATATGGGTTCCTAACCCAGACTTAGTTGCTGTCAGATGAAACTATGTCTGCATTAGCTATGACTGTATCAGCAAGGCAGCAATCTGAGCCATCTCCTGAGCTTAGAGAACACAGTGGCCTCATAGGGAGCCTGCAATGAGCTTATAAGGACGCTCTTCTCCTGTGTTCTAGTCGGTAGACTAATATCTCCAATTCAAAGCTTGTCACTTGCTTATATGCCAAAAACTCCCTTGCACCTATTATATCACTCAATTTGAGAGTTGCCATGAATAATAGCCGTGGCTCAACTATTCGAGGTGGAGCTCAATATCTTTGTGGCTACGTTTACGTCGGCAAAGGAACTGGATGTCTCCAATGGTCTAGGAAAGAAAATGGGTAGCGTAGAGGTTGGGGACCATCCTAAAACACCACGAGCAAAAGCTTCATTCAGTCATCAGGCACCGTCAACTATTTTGTGTCAATTCGATAAAGGTGCACTAGCGAGGCTCATACATGTGCTCGACTCAATCGTAACTAAGACCTGCAGAAGCTTATCATACTCTCTCTTGCACCAATAACTGTCATATTAGCGAACACGCCCGCCATTTATCCCATCAATCTTAGGCAGTGTAACAATTGCCGTAACTTGGTTATACCGTACCAAGGCAGCCGCACCGACCTTTTACTTTGGAGCAATCAAGTCATTGAAGAAATCCAGCAGGCTTTCATGCTGAGCAATTAACCAAACCCTTTCGATCTTTTCAGAAACTTCACTGGGCAGCGGTCCTTTCTCGATGCTGGCTAAGGTGTTCTTCAGCTGTTCCACGGTGCGGGCTCCCAGGAGTATGCCATCTCCAAACTCCTAGCTCAAAGCGGAATGGAACACCACCCATCAATATGCCAGTTCGGCCTTGGGAATTCCACTGGACTTTGACAAGTCCTCCCAGGCATGTAGCGCTGCTATCATTGCTGGTTTGCCGTACAGCGCAACTCCCATCTGGCCACCAATCGTGTTTGGGTCCCATCGCCCAGTTGCTTTCTTCTCGGTGATATCCGAGGGCGATTTGGCTAGGAATCCGCCAGCAATGGGGCTGTACGCGTTGAATGAGATTCCGTTCGCTCTTAATAGTGGCAAAAGATCGGATTCCATCCGACGAGTAATGGCAGAGTAGTTTCCCTGGAAGACGGAAGGGAGGATGTAGCCCTTGTCATTTGCGACCCGGATGACCTCTGCCACTTCCTCCGTGCGGAAGTTGGACAGGCCAAAATGCTTGAAGGCTCCGCGTTTGTGTAAAGCATCAATACCGGCGAGGGTTTCCTCCAACGGAACGCGTCGGTCAGGAGCATGAATATAGTAGGTGTTGATCTAATGGCTCACATTGGGTTAAAATCGTGAGTGTGCACTGAGATGTGGTGTATGAAAAAGTCCTTGCCCTCTTAAACCCACATGACACGCGTGGCCGGACTGAGGGAGGTGGAGGAAACCAGAAATGAATAATTCTCTTACCTGTTTCGTCCCCAACTTCTTCAAGCTCGCTTTCCCGGCTTGGATCACTCCTTCCGAGGTAGAGATATCCGGGCCCAATCCACCAGCGAATTTAGTATCGATTATGAAGTCCTGCGCAGCGCCAGCTTCACCAAGAAGGGTTTCACTTTGGCCATATCCCTCTGCTGTATCGATGTTGGCTATCCCAGCATTCTGAAGAATCGAGAAGAATTCTTGGATTTCTTGGATATTGTAAGAGGCACCAGCAATAGTGACCTCGCCATGGAACACGCCCCCACCGAATATCAGCTTAACAGGCGCTGTAGGAGAAGCCATTGATATCACGTAAGGAGTTAGAAGTCGGGTTCGAAGCGAATTCATTATTGGGAGATGTTGGGAGATGGTGGAAAGAAGTCAGATAATATTTCCGTGTCTACAAGGTGTGATTAATAGCAGAAACCGTCGTGGAATATCATGTCATATGATCCTTCTCTCATTCACGCCTGTAGTCACTAGCTGAGCGGGAACTTGTCATGATTCTGCCTGGTATGCATGTGCTTACACCCCAACACCAGCACATGTACAACATGCACCCCACACGTAAGTTCAAGTAGACGCTAGGAAAGTGTCTTCTACGGAGTTATAATATCAGGGCGCATAGCAATAACGTGGTTACAGAATGACGAGTGAACATTCCACTGTGGGACTTGTCTCTTCCTGACATAGGACTAGACCAGACCATACATAGTACAATATCAAGATTTAACGCCTCGGTAACATCGATGTGCTATCACTCTCTTGGATTATCGTTGCGCGAATTCAAAAATCAGTTTCTGGGCTGCGGAGTTCAATTCACCAAAAATTATATGTAGCCAATCAATCAGGAGAGCTTCGCTTCACTGAATCGATCCAAGCTACTTGTTCCCTGGACTGCCCAGATGTTATCAAAGCTTTAGACAAATTGAACTGCCGAGTATTGTGTCTTGACTGCATTTCAAAGGAAGGCAACCCGTCATGCTTGTAGCTACCTCGATTGTTCGTTCTTGGCATGTCTCTGGTATTGGAAGAAACCTGCCGGAAGTTGATTACACTGACGAAATGGCTGCGGGGACAATCCTGAATTCTGCAGGGGACTAGAGTTACGAAGAAGTAGACGGCCTATATACTAAAAAGGCTGCAACTTGCTAATATAAATCGGAAGCGTAGTCGTGTTTGATCAACGTTTGGACCTTTTTTCCCGTCTCCAAGTTTGAATCTTTGTAGCCTAATGACTTGACACATTCTGATTGTAGAATATATCATTAATATATTATAATATAATAAATCCATTGTAAATGTGGTAAATCAGCAAGAGTAGGCAGTGGGCCAATGGCTGCCATCGGCTTACTCCCCTGCTCTCCCGCTAAGGGGTTAAGGCTGCAGCGCCACGACCCCTTACTGCCCTGCAATGCCTACGCGACCGGGGTGTAAGCGGTATACATCTACTTGCGTTTCTGCGGATTGTCGCGAGGCTGAGAAGGGAGGCTAGAGAGCTGGGACTGTGTGTGTTATAACAGCTTGCAAAGTGGTCATCATCGTTATTATCATTATTATTACAATGGTTGTTCATAATTCTGTGCTGGTGGCATTGGTTGATTGGTTGGTTGATTGATTTAAGGTGTAAGGTTGTTGTTTATAGAGTATGAGACTACTCTTCGAATATATATAACCTCGAACCTTATTCCTATGGTACTTATAAAAGATAGTAAAGTATCGTATAGTATATAGTAGATAACAAATAAGGGCAGATGTAATTAGAACTATAAGTTACCATCTAGTAGATACCTCAGGCAAAAATTACTTCAAGTAATTGGATTTGGGAAAGCGGCTCGTGCGCTATTATAGATAATCCCCCAGCACCACCACAGTACTTCGTATATATTTTTTAATATATCTTTATTTTAGTAAATATGGCGAGCCACTTCGAAACTTGGAAGGCCCGGCGGGGGTGGATGGGGAATATACACGTGACATGCGAGGACCCGACAGAATTCTGTCCCGTCGGGTCCTCCCTCCGCTCCCGTGACCGCGTGGCTTCCATGAGGTGTTATCAACCAACACCAACCAACTCAACGAAAACCGCAATGTCGTCTCTGTTCCTTGTACGCACCACCATGCCCTCCCAGAGCTATCCACCCAGCAAGTCGATAACCAGGCGCACCCAACAGCTTTGCCCCTCTCTCAATCTGCTCTGAAGGACGAAGTAAGGATGACCTGGACCGCTGAAAACCCAAGGTGGAAGTCAGAATCATGGGGGGAGAGTGGACCGCTCCTCTGGAACAGAGCTCGCATTGACGAGAAAGAGATTCTTCTCGACGATGGACAGTGGCTTAACGCTGAACTCATTAACCTGGCACTCAAAGACCAGAGGAATATACAAGGCGTTGGGTGCGAGACTACTTTCTTCTGGTCGTCTACAAGAAAGAAGGGGATCCTGGACTGGAAGATGTATGATACTATCATTGTTCCGATATGCCAGCAGGCGCATTGGTTCTTGGCCATCATTGAAGGAATGAAATGTGCATTTGGGAAGGCGGCTCAAGCTGAGTCAATAGTCGAGAGCCAAGTTATTTTGATTATGATATTGGATTCTCTCGGTGTTTCGAGCTCACACCTAGAAGTCTTCAAGATCCTCCAAGAGCATGTACGAAGATTTGGCAACAATAAAGCTATCCTTTCTACTATCCTTTCTACCATCATCTACACACCCTATTCCAAGCAACCGTAATCTACTCTAAATCTAACCCCAATCTAGGACTTTTAGTCTATCGTCTAGATTTCTTTAACCGGTTGAGGCGAAATTTATGGACACTGTGGAATAAAGTTAATGAATGAATTGCTTTAGGAGGAGGGGCTAAGCAATGGCCAATGCTATTAACTCACGTTCTTGCACTATGAAATAGTTAGTAACCTAAATTTTGTTCTAATTCAAAGGTTTCATAGATAGATAGATAGATTAACTTACACAAGCGGGGTTGCAATCTGTATAGCTACAAGCGTTTCCGGGTGGGCAAACGGTTCCTTTTTGGGCAGCAACGAGGCCCATGGCAGTGGTGGCAATGACAATAGCGTAGGTGAGGAACTTCATGATGATCGTAATGTTCGATTTTTGTTTGAAAGTGGGATGATTTGAAGGGGATGGATGGAATGGTTTGAAGCGGGAACATAGATGGCTTTAAATACTTCAACGATTTTAGAAAGAAGGTAGGTAGGTAGGTACTTAGCTAATATCCCGAATGTAAAGGCCCTTACTTCTAATGCTCGGATTAACTAAAGATTAACCTAATTAGCGTACCTAAAAGTTAAAAGCCGAATACCAATGCCGAGTACGAAATCCAGCACATTTAGATAGTTATTCTATATAGTTACAAGTTACAGATATGCTTGTACTTGTATAGACAAACTCGTACTCGTACAGATATTCTCGTACTCGTATATACATGCTCGTACTCGTACAGACGTAAGCTTCTTTGCTTCTAGAAGGAGGTTGTGACGGAGAAGAAGAATTATCCCGTGGGGAAAAGTTGTTGGAGAATAGACTTTCTTCGCGTAAAAACCTGGGACAATCTTGGCAATTAATTTCTTTTTCCTATTTAGGAGAAATAATAGAGGTAATTTCATGCAAAAAATAGGCGATTTCTACTTAAGGGAGTACAACCTTTTAACAAATATTTAGATTAGATCTCTAGCAGAGAGTGGATGTATTGCTATTTGATGGATTCTAGGTCTGGTACTAGGAGCTTCGGAGCACCCTCAACATTTAGGTTGTAGAGAGAAGCGGGGATGGCGAATTTATGCTCCTCTCCTTCGCTACTATACAATACTAGTACACTCTTCAAGCTAGACTTCTTCTAGGTAAATACTTCTGCCAAAGAGTAGATAAGGTTTATTCCTTCGACGTCGTAGTCTGTTACATAAATCTTCGAATCATAGCAATTAAGAATTAGGCCTCCACTTAGCTAGGGGATAGTAACATTGTTAATGCTCATCAGAGCATTAAGAACATAAGGCGTAGACTTAAGAGATGCATATTCTACGTAACGAGCAATGTAAAACCTAGCTGGCGAAGATATCAATAGCGTCACCACGAGATTCCGGGCATGGGTATATTCATCAAAGTTCCCTTTTCGAGGCTGACTCGTTAGTTATGAAGGGGACACCTATAAAAAATTTCCAAAAGCTTAAGCTCACTATACTTTTCGCAGGATACCTTTCTGTTCTCGGATATGGCAGCGGCGCAATTATACGATGTCGTGCCTGATGGGTACCCAAGGTTCCCCTAGTTCGTGCCTGCAAATAGTTAGTATTGATCGCACTTATACCTCGTCGATCGCCAATGCGACCAGACACAGGCTATATATATATTTATTATGGTGGCGTGAAAGCCGCAGTTTAGTTTGTAGAATATCCGTACAAACTCAGCATTCACCGTAGCGATACAGGAATCTGGCCTAGGCCCGCCCCTGTTACGAGTCAGCAATTAATCTAACTCTTCGCTGATGTTTGATCACCCACCAAGACTCTGGGACAGCACCTTGGAATACGGAGATGGAGAACAGCGTAGTTGGACTCATCTCTATGTAGGTGAAAAATTGTGTAGGAACAACGGATCAACGATTAAGGCCTAATTTCTCGAACCTAATACTCGGCGTTGGACGGATAAGCAGCGAGGAGAACTATTGGCCTAATAATGATGGCTTATCAAATTAGTTCTTCACGAGCCACTAGGGTGAGCAATTCTGCCATAACGAGAACCGACAACTATTTCCACACCATAATGCAGTACAGGTCCTAACCTATTCTTTAGAGTCTGCGCCGCTATCAATCCCTTTAATGCGCCCGTAGCTTCGTTTCTGCTCAAGGCTGCCCTATACCTCGTAGCAAGCAATGTCTTAATTGTAAAGCTATTAGAAAACTCTTCCCTTAGCTCTCTTGCTATAGCTGCCTTATTCAAGGAAGCTGGTTTTCCGGAAGGCGTGGTTTAGGTTCTGAGCGGGGAGGGTACGACGGGCGCCCTACTAGCTTCGCATATATGTGTCCGCAAGGTATACGAGACTCTCTCTTTCGTTGGCTGTCTAGTAATAGGGCTCTTGCTTACTCTACTTTTGTTCAGATCAGTTTCATTGGATGCATAGCTACAGGCAAGAAGAGTCAGGTGGCTACCGCGCAGAGCAGCCTCAAGTGTGTTACTCTCGAGCTTGGTACAGAAAATGCCACTCCACCACTAACAAGTGAATAGGTAGCAAGAGTCCAGCTATTATCTTTAAAGATGCCGATATTGAGATGTTGACCTAAATCACGTGTATTAGGTATACCTAGTTAATGTAACCTCATTTTCTATAAGATTATATATCTTATTACTATTAGTATAATTAGCTACTAATTTAGC
>JAJONI010001243.1:0-13592 GCA_022190145.1 Pezicula rhizophila
TGAAATGAAGAAATATATGCTATATTAGGAGATGCTATGAAATCCATCTATTATTTTAGAAAGAGAACAGTAGCTAAGCATTGTTTTTTTAGGAGGTATCAAGTTGTACCAGCCAAAATATGTGATAATACTTTTAACGGTGGCTTTTAGAACCTGTCCGACCTAATTTAACAAATCTTAAACCTCTAAGTTATCCCTAGCGGCGACAACTTCGAAACTTTCTACTTCTACTCTCTCACGCCTCCCACAACTAAGGGTTAACAAAGATTCCAACCATCCATCAGTTTTCTTAACCTCCTCTCCGGGAAATGGCCCGTTCCCAATGTTCGGTCAATTAATGTTGACTTCAGTCCCAATGCTCATTTCCTCATCCATAGCTCTAACTGTATTTTTCCAGTTCATAGGAGAAGAAGGACGCGTAGTGTCAATACTATGAGCAGATGGTCTAGCGCTTTTTGCATCACTAGGCAGACGACAGTGGTTGGAATTATTGTTGGGGAAAGTCGTCTTAGTAGATGGTGCTTCTCTGGTGAAGAGAGGACGTAGTGTGGCTATACTAGTTGCGCAGCTACCAATCCCATTTTCAGCGATTGCCCAGATTGCAACATCAGTGGTTGCCCAGAGGAAGTCGGCTTTGTTGTTGAAGGCAGAGAGGTAGGGAAAGCGGATTATTGTTGCGATTGAAGCGCTAGTGGTGTCATTAGTATTTCCATTGTAGATTTGAATTGAGTTAGTTCCCTCGGAAGGGTGTGACTTACATTCCACAGAGTCCGAGAAGAAGAATTACTACTATTTTCAGCTTTGTTGTCATTTGGAGACGCCAGGTCATTATACAAGGAAGTATAAAGTAAACCCAGTCTTCTATACACTCCAGCGTACAGAAGGCATAGTTTGCGTGGACGAGAATATCGGTTTTTAAGCAGGATCCTTTGCCACCGATATACTGGGTCCAAAAGTATTGTGAGGGGTAGCATTGAAAGAGGAACATAAAGAAGAACCAGATTCCTAGGATCGTGGAAACGATCATTGTGACATAGAGGATAATGCGTTGCCATCTATGTGCCGCGAGTCGAAGTAGGAAGATACCGATGCTGACTTTCAAGATTGTATTTCCTGCTACGTACATTGGTTCACAGAACCACCACCACTGCTAGAATTTAGCTAAACCGAGAAGCCAATTGTTATGGGTCATTGTACCTTTAATGCTTGGATGAGATCTGCTGGGGGTATGTCCACTGCGTGTCTGCCCGTTCCATAATGGACGCCGAGCAACGCAAATGAGCAAAACGCACTGTAGATTAACTATTGACAGGTTTAATACTTCAACTCTTATGAAAGGAAATAGATCACTGGTGATTTTTTCGTACCTGCGCGATTACAGCCAAGTAATCATCCGCCCCAAAAGCCTTGACCACAAAAACTCGAGTATATATGCGAAGAAAGATGAATATTGAAGATGCGGCTAACAAACTAGCTGCCACTCCCGCTACTTGGGGACCTCTATTTTCGTGACGAAACATTCTGGAATTAAGATTGACTTAATGATCTATGCTGAAAGTTGATATAAACAGAATGTGAAGGAGATATTGATACATATATGCTGCTGTTACCCCACGATGAAGTCCCCGACGGTCTTCCAAAACGAGAGCACAAGAAGAGGGGAATTACCAACGCCATTTGCCGTGATAGAGTATACTGTGGTGGTCCATAAATGACAGGGCAAGATATCATTCGGAGGAGGCTAGACTAGCCAAGAGGATACCATAGCAAAATGGCATGTGAGATGTGTGTACGGAGGTTCCCGCTAAAAGCCGTGATAATACAAGCTACGAAGCCTATAGCAGCCTGTTGCTACAGCGTCCTCTTATTTGCTAGTAGCTATGCTCATTATAGATGGTTTTTAGCACTTAGGTGCTCAAAGAAGGCTGCCATAAGATCATGATACGCTGCCGCCTCTGTTTAGTTTGCCTACCAAAATCAAGTCTCACTTATTAAATTCAATAAGACAAAGATGAAACACTAACTTAAATATTTTAAAATAAAAACGCAAAGGAAATATACTATCTAACCCTAACTTACTAGCCCTAATCCCTAGCCTATCCTAAATAGCTTAGCAGTATTCTCTATTTGTAGGAGGATGAGGGGGGGGGGGATGGCGTATTATCATCCCTGTCATAGGGCCTTTAAGCAAAACTTCACTACTTAGAAGGTAGTACAGCTAGCAGGGCAACTATAGTGCTTGATCACTAAACAAACAAACCCTATAGGCAATTCAAGCAGTATTCACAGGGCATCACCCACTGTAAGCCCTATGCTATAGGCTTCGTAGCGTATTGGATGACAGGAAGATTGAGACCAACATTGTGTAAGTTTCGTCTGTGCTTAAGAACGCTTCCCCTCAAAACCTTAGTAGTAGTGCTTATATTTATTGCTGAAACATGTGTCATTTTAATACCGGATAGGGTAGGTAGCACTGAGGCGTGAAAGACTTTCTTTCCCCTCACTTATTGTTAGCATGGAGAAGTATCCGCGGAAAAGGAGCATCTCTATCCGTATGCATCAGGTTAATCCAGAAAGTTGAAAGCAAAATCTTTCTTCCTTTACACGCAAAAGAGGTGACAACCTTTAGTAGTGAAGTACTAATTTCAAGATTTCTAGTACTACTAGGGTTAAAAATTCTCGTTGGGGTGCTGATTTACACTTGGGCCTCAGCGGGACTAAATAAACACGGATATTTATCTTCCGTATACTACGCGAATGCGAGATGGTTACTGTATAGGTCCAGAAAATTACGCCCCATGCGTCTATACCTACCCACTTGGTTCACTTCAGCGATGCTTTGAGTCCGAAGAAGAGGAAGAACCCGTGAATTGAATGATATAGTGTGTGGAGAGTCTCCATTGCTAAATCGAGCTTTCGCTGAGAAATAGTCCTAATCTATAGGTTCGGCCGTAGGAGCGGTATCGTACTACAACCAAGGTTATTCATACATTAATTTGGTCTTGCTTGCGTATTTGTACAAGTTTCATGACAGGAGCTTCTTGCTGTTGCAGAGCTGTGACTTGGTCCAGTTCCTCAGGGTAATGTTGGCTTGTGGCCTTGGACTTTGTCTTTTTTGTTTTTACAAAACTGCATCCACCTCATCGTAAGTTACCCTTGTATCAAGGCGAATAGGGCGCTTGTCGGTGGCATCATGCATTTCATGTTCCAATATTAAGACGTTGTAGTAGACGATGCATCATTTGGTTGTTCTCTCCTCGTATATCGTTCCTTTGTCCACATCGATCCAGTCAAGCCAAAAAACCAATCTCGAACCTGCAGATTGTCAGAAAGATAGCAACTATATCATTGTATAGGGAGTTCGTACACCTTGGAATGGCTGATTTTCTTGATTCCAATCCAGAAAAAGGACTCCATATACTAGCACAACTGGACCCAGGATTAGCCTTTAGCTTCCATTGTTTGGCCTACGAATAACCCACAAGTAATAGAGCTCATCTGCGCAATCTTCACAGCCTTCGTCCATCTCGGTCTTGCCCACTTTAGTTTTGCTCTTCTCTTGTATCTTCGCTCAAGTCTGAACTGGTGCTTGGGCGAAAGCTTCGAAAAGTCCGGAGGCCATAATCGCTTTGCTTTGTAGGGATTCGTATATATGAAGCGGTCCTGATTTTGAGCCAGCCGCCGCAGACTTGTTGAGAACATTTTGTTGGATGTCTGAGCAAAGACCCAAAAAAACGAAGACGAGGGAGATTGACGTCGTCAATTGGAAGGAAGCTCTTGTCTGCCTCATGAGCGTCAGGCACAACTTTCTGGGCGAAGAGCGAAGAGTTGATCCGCACCGACAATCGATACCTGAGAGTCAACCCCACCAAACCAACCCTAAAATTATTGTGTTTGAGAGATGCGAAGGAGTCAGCACTTTGAATGCGACACTGTTGACCCACGAACTTTTTGACTCAAACCTCGACTACATACATTCGAGTTTCGAGGCGGGCGGAGACAATTCATCAATAAACACCGCAAATCATGGCCACAGTTGAAGCAGCCGCAAAGGCGTTGGAGACAGCAACCATCTCCAAGACCAAAGAGTTGAAGGGCGTTAGTGTTTACCCCTCGGGCTCTGGCTAAGGACTGTTCGCTGACAAGACTGTCGCATAGACCGAGAAACGAGATACGCTCATCGCAATTGAGAAGAAATACCAAGAACAATGGCAGAAAGATGGTGTCTTTCAGCCAAATGCCCCCACCACGTCCGAAGTACCCCTCCATTCGGTCAGCCCCACCGAACTGCGTGAGCAGTACCCCAAATTCTTTGGCACCATGGCCTATCCATACATGAATGGAACTCTCCATGCCGGCCACAGTTTCTCAGTTAGTAAGATTGAGTTCACTGCTGGATTTGCTCGTATGCAGGGCAAGAGGAGTTTGTTTCCTATGGGATTTCACTGCACGGGCATGCCAATCAAAGCATGCGCAGACAAGCTCATTAATGAGGTCAAGTTGTTTGGCCAGAATTTTGAGGGATATTCGGATGAGGAGGAGGCCATAGACAAAGCAACAGAGACACCCGCACCAAGTACGCACCATGAGGACGTTACGAAGTTCACTGCAAAAAAGGGAAAGGCAGCATCGAAAGTTGTCAAGATGAAGTATCAATTTCAGATTATGAGAGCTCTTGGTATAGACATCACGGAAATCCATAAGTTTGCTGACCCTCAGCACTGGTTGGAGTACTTCCCCCCATTGTGCCGCCGTGATCTTACGAACTTCGGATGCCGTATTGATTGGAGACGTTCATTTGTTACGACTGATGCAAACCCATATTATGACGCCTTTGTAAGATGGCAGATGAACAGACTCAAGGAATTGAAGAAGATAAAATATGGAAAGCGGTACACAATCTACTCTCCTAAAGACGGCCAACCATGTATGGATCATGACCGTAGTGCAGGAGAAGGCGTAGGACCTCAAGAGTATACTGCATTGAAGTTGAAGGTGAAGGAGTGGGCACCAGATGCCGCAAAAGCTATCGAAGGAAAGCTTCCCGCTGGAGCAGAGGTCTTCTTCGTTCCTGCGACTTTGAGACCAGAGACAATGTATGGACAAACTTGTTGCTTTGTGGGACCTAAAATCAAGTATGGGCTTTTCAAAGTTTCCGAAAAGGAGTACTTTGTGATTACCGACCGAGCAGCAAGAAATATGGCATACCAAGGAATATTCCCAGGTAACGGTGTTGTCGACAAAGTAACAGAAATTCTTGGCTCAGCTTTCGTGGGAACTGTGGTAAACGCTCCTCTTTCTGTCCATAAGGATGGTGTCAGAATCTTGCCCATGGAGTCGGTCCTTGCAACGAAAGGCACTGGTGTTGTGACATCAGTTCCATCAGACAGTCCTGACGATTTTGCTACTGTCACCGACCTTGCTAAGAAGGCCGACTATTATGGAATCAAAAAAGAGTGGGCTGAGTTAGAGATCGTCTCTATTATTACAACACCATCGTATGGAGGCTTGGCTGCACCATTTTTGGTCAAGAAGCTCAAGATTAATTCGCCCAAGGATACAAAGCCACTAGAAGAGGCTAAGGAGCTTGCGTACAAGGAAGGCTTTTACCAGGGTATTATGAACATCGGCGAGTTCAAGGGCCAGAAAGTTGAAGATGCAAAGCCCAAGGTCAGACAGCAACTTTTTGACGCTGGTGAAGCCTTTGCCTATTCGGAGCCGGAGAAGCAGGTAGTCAGCAGATCTGGCGACGAGTGCTGTGTCGCATTGATGGACCAATGGTATCTTGATTATGGAGAAGAATCGTGGAGAAAGGTCGCTTTGGAGTACGTGGATAGTGGGTTGAACACATACTCAGCGGAGACGAAAAACGGATTCGAGGGAGTCCTTAACTGGCTTAACCAATGGGCTTGTGCTAGGACATATGGTCTTGGCTCAAAGCTTCCTTGGGATCCGCAGTTCCTAGTCGAGAGTTTGAGTGACAGTACCATTTACATGGCTTACTACACCATTGCACATTATCTACACGCGGACATCTTTGGCAAGAATCCCGGACTTGGAGGCATCAAAGCAGAGCAGATGACAGATGAAGTTTGGGACTATGTCTTCGCCCGTCGCGATTCTAGCGATGAGGTTCTGAAGAGCGGCATTCCGAAAGAAACCCTTGCTTCTATGCGACGAGAATTCGAATACTGGTATCCAATGGACCTCAGAGTGTCAGGAAAGGATCTCATCCCAAACCATCTCACCTTCTTCCTCTACATTCATATTGCTATCTTTCCACCGGATTATTGGCCAAAGGGCGTCCGTGCCAATGGTCACTTGCTCTTAAACGGAGAGAAGATGTCCAAATCGACAGGAAATTTCATGACCTTGGATGATTTAGTTAAGAAGTACGGTGCAGATGCTAGCAGAATTGCTTTGGCCGATGCTGGAGATGGAGTTGCAGATGCCAACTTTGAGGAAGATGTGGCTGATAACAACATCCTTCGACTCTATACTCTCAAAGAATGGATTGAAGAGCAGGTTAAAGAACAAGACAACTTGAGATCTGGGCCTAAAAACGACTTCCTTGACGCTCTATTCGAGAATGAAATGAATGCGAATGTTCATGAGTGCCGAAAGCATTACGAAGATACCAACTATAAGCTTGCCCTCAAGTCTGGCTTGTACGACTTGCTAAGTGCCCGTGACTTCTACCGAGAAGCCAGTGCCGCAGCTGGAATCAAGATGCACAAAGATCTCGTTTTCAAATACATCGAGCTCCAAGCTCTCCTTCTCACTGTTATCGCTCCTCACTGGGCAGAATATATCTGGCTTGAAGTTCTCAAGAAACCCAGCACGATTCAAAATGCCCTCTTCCCGGTCGTACCAGCGCCCATCGCCAGTCTTACAGCTGCACGCGAATATGTCCGTGCGACATCATCAAATATCACATCGGCAGAGGCTGCTCAGCAGAAAAAGAAGGCCAAGGGCAAGGATATTGGATATGACCTGAAGAAGCCAAAGAAACTTACCATCTTCGCCGCTGCAAAATTCCCGGCTTGGCAGGAGAAATACATTGATCTTGTCCGCGAGGCCTGGAACCCCGAAACCAAGTCGGTCAATGACAAGGAGCTTATGGGCAAGATTGGCAAGATGGGCGAGATGAAGAAGGCCATGCCATTTGTGCAGGGCTTAAAGAAGAGGTTGGTCAGTGGTGAGAAGGCGGAGACGGTATTTGATCGAAAGCTTGCATTTGACGAATTAGCGACCTTGAAGAACATGGTAGCAGGGTTAAAGAAGGCCGCTGGATTGCATGCCGTCGAACTCGTGGAGGTAGCTGAGGAAGGGAAGACCGGGAAGGTCGTAGGTGAAGACCGAGAGGTTACAGACTTGCCTCCTACCGCACAGGCAGCTGTTCCGGGCGTGCCCACATTTTCCTTCGAGAACGTCGAGATATAAAGTTTTCTGGGTTGATATGCATTATGATGGCATAGAATAAAGCTGATTGTGGCTAGTTAGTGTTGCAGAATTATCACAGGGTCTAGAAAAGAAATGTCGCACAATTAGTATGAAAAAGACTAGACAAAGCAGAATTTCACAAAGCAAGCTTACTCCTCGATCACATCATTTCCACTGCATCATGATCGACTTGTACATTACAATTATACTATACCATACGAAGACTTTTCAGGTCATCGTGGATCCCTTGTTGGCGTGGGGAAACAAGGTTATGCCCCTGTAGGCATCTCTGTATAACTAGCAGCCAACCCCGCGTCGCCTCGCCAGCCACTGTTTGAGCCCTTTTCTTTGGCTTCTTCTTTTCCTGCCAACATTTTTTTTTAACACGTGGAGAGTAAGTACGACTTTATGACCAAAGCAAGTCGAGTGACTTTATAAGCTTTTCCTTTCTCGGCCATCTCTCAACGCTAGAACATCCAACGGTGAATGCACATTAGCTGCAAGCCTGCAGGACTATGGCAGCACCTTGGAAAGTATTTTGTTCTTGCAAGTGCGCATTTGGTGCTTATTTGTGGCGGTGGTGTGAAATGATGGCATTTCCATGTTTTGGTCGTCTCTACCTGTGCATGAATAGGAAGAGGCCCCTACTTGCTATCTCCCCAGTTTTGTGCCAGCACTGCTAACTCATCCACCAGATCTGATCTGATCTTCCTCTCCAATCCTCACTCCGCACCTGACCAATCTTCAGACGGGAACTATCAAGATCTACATCATGAAGTTCATAATTCTATTTCTATCAGTCTTGTGGGCGAGGTCAGTTGTAGCCCAGAGCACGTCTATCGAAGTTTCCTCAGGCACGACAGGCACAACCACAAAGACGGTAGTTGTGTCCAGTAAGTCTCTTCCTAGGATTCTTGAATACCCTAAGACTCAAGGGAAAGAGGAATGGAAGGCCAAAAAAACACTAATATAACACACAAGCCCGTACTACAACCATTGTTCCTTCCTCTTCTAGTATCGAATCTCCAACCCCAGCCGTCTCCGTAACGGTCAGCACCTCAAACTTAGGCTATACAATCATAACCGCAACCTCTATACCCGCCGCAGTATCCAGCTACCTCTCCGTCATCAGCGCAGAACAATCCAGCGCCGCCCCCTACATACCCACCGCAGTATCCAGCTACCTCTCCGTCATCAGCGCAGGCCGATCGAGCACCGCCCCCTCCATGACCTCAGCCAATTCCAAAACCAGTTCAGAATCAGCCTCAACAACTACAACAATAACATCCACATCCATAATATCAGTTGGTACAACCACCACAATAGCAACTTCTGCTTCTGTTTCGACGAGTCGACCTGCTCAGTTTACTGGTGGAGCTAGCACTACTACTGTGGGAGTTAGTAGTTTGATGGGGGTTTTTGTTTTTTGTTTACTTAGGTTGTCTGGCTTGTGATGTTGAATTGATTTGGGAGGGGTATGAGTTACGATGATGATGATTATGTGATATGGTTTATGGATATGAAGAAATGCAAGCACGGGGTTTTGTGCGTGTGTGCTCTTTTAGCATTGGCTAAATGGAATACTCTATGGATCTTTCTGTCTTTTCACCGCGTTTTTTAGCAATATTTTAATTTCGAGAATTTTTGGTTGTTTTCGAGGGGCGGAACAGCAGTTGTTAAACCTAAAATCTTGATTTAAAGCAATATGATTTTGTTTAAATGGAGGAGCAGGGGTACTTTATTGGCAAAACCGGCCGTGTTTAGGGAAGTAATGGTTCCCAAATTTTGGGAAGCATGTAAGCAGTGGTTGTCGGACGCTCGCTTAGAAGCGAACAGCTAAATGATACGGACAACCTCGCTAGGTTTCGATCAGACGAAGATGCCAATACAGACGTAGATTCGTGCATTTTGGAGCTTCTATTCTATCCAAACCTTTAAAAGGATGCATACTATATTAATAAAACCTTGGGGGGTGTAGATTAGAGTGGATTAGAGTGAGTCAAAGCCGCAGATTTTGATTGTAAGATTACCAAACGCTCACAGCCACCGCTATAGAGGAATTAGCACAAATCTCAGATAGAGGGTAAGTAACTGACTTAAGGGCCTCGTTACAGAAGATGTTCTGAAGCGGGTTGAGGGCTTCTTGGATCTACTTCCACTTTAGTTTGAGGTTTAAAATGTCCCTATTGTTGGTCCGGATACCGTAGACGGCAAGGACGCGCTCCTTCTTGTTCAAGAATTGTGCTCCCATGGGCGAAGTTGGGAGAAGGAGGTAGACGAGGGTCTATAAGCACAAGTCCAAACTTTTATCCAACTAATCCATAATTCATACCGTGAAAGAACAATGGGTAATGCACGATCACAACAAAGATTGCTGGAATTAACGCTGCCATTATCTTTCCAGTGAAGGTGCTTGGTCTGGATTTGATGATTTACGAACGCGACTCCGATATAGCATGCCTCTCGTCCATTCATCGAAGCCACAGCGCTAACATTACTGTGAGGGAGGGTTATGGCACCAATGCACCTATCCACGCGATGTAAAATCACAAGTCTACAAATCGATATTTTCACCTTCGCGTGACTGGTCAAAGCATTGCGCTGAAGGCGCTGAGATCAAAGCATCTTGGCAAGAGGTAGCGAAAAAGTATGATGCCTGGAGATACATATGATGTAGCCATGGAGTTTTGTCCGCTGAGTGGAGTGAGCAAAAAGCGAAGTGGCTTGTGACAGTCGGGTATGAAAACTGCAACAACAGTGGACGAAGCTGAGTTTTATAATCATGGCTACGGGTATATTCAGCCACCCGACTTGACCAAAATATCTAGGCATATCGGATTATGAGGGTTGCCTCCGCCATAGCTCGAGATGGAACTCGGAATTCGACCCTGCCGGTAAGCACATTGCAGACATCGGAAAGGGCGCATCTGGTCTACAGATCCTGTCTCAACTTTAGAACCTCTCTTGCAAAATTAACCACTACGCGCAGAGCCCATCCTGGATTGCCAGTAGTTTTGGGGGCCAGGATGATGAATGTAGACCCAGATCAATACAGACAGTAAATAGGACTCTTTTTCAGGTTGAGAAGATGAGAAGCGAATCGGTGGTCGCGCTTGCTGACTAATAGCACTAGCGTATCTAGCTCCGGGCTAAAGTAAAAGCTACTACTCGCTTAGCCAATTGAAAAGCTCAAAATTTCACCAGCCTTTTCTCTTCCTTTTCCATTCTACACGAACCTCCAACATTCATATCATTGCAATGTGCAATACCTGAACCACAACCATTCCTCTCCTAGGTAGAGGGATGAGGCTTCTCCTAATCAGGCACGGCGAGACTGTCGATAATGTCGCTGGAAAATAGTAAGTAAGCTCTAATCTTGCCTTTCACCGGTCCTTTACTGACTTCTCAGTGCTGGCACCACAGACTCGGCCTTGACTAATCATGGCGTCCTACAAGCCAATCGACTCGGCGCTCATCTTGGTAAGACATTCAACGTCTCCCGCATCTTTTCATCGGACCTACAACGAGCCGTCAAAACCGCTGAAGCAATTCAACTCGCTCAAGACCAGAACTCAACTATACCCGCCATCACAAAGCTCGAAGTGCTTCGTGAGCAAGACTTTGGATCTTATGAAGGAAAGACCTTCTGCGGACGGCCACGAGATTCGAACAAAAGTAGCGAGGAGGAAGATATAGACCTACACAGGAACGAGCCAGGATTCAAAGACGTTGAGTCAAAGGAGTCGATGAAGTCTCGCATGGCTGCTTTCATCGATACGCATCTGTTTAGTCTCTTTCATTACGCTGAGTCTGGCGACACAGTGGTTGTCGTAGCTCACGGTATAATTCTTTCGTACCTGTGGCGAGGGATTCTGCCGCGCTTTGCTGAACACAATATTTCTATTGAGACTGGAGTTGTGTCTCCAGACAAGATATTCAATCTAGAATATCTTGGTGGCTGGGCAAACACAGGCTTTCTTGATTTGGAGATCAGGCCAAAGCCAATCAAAGAAGAAACGACTTCCAGCACATCCATTGCAGAGCCTGTCCATGGTCCAGTCAAGGACTCTTCTGTCAATAAGCTACTGGTTGAGACATCACCGCCAATAAGTCCTGCAGTCACTGGAACGTCCGTCACAACAATTGGTCTAGCTTCCACAGCCGACACATCGGTAGCTCTCCAGTGCGCACCTCCTTTGTCAAAAGCTCTAGATATATCACTTGTGGTAAAAGCAGTGAATAACCTAGAGCACTTGAAGGGTCTAAAGAAGACTCGTGGCGGAATTGGAAGTTTAAAGCATGATTCAAAGCAGAAGACGATGGATTCCTTCTTTACAAAAAAGAGGAAATTCGAGCCTTGATAGCTCGTCCTAGGGTAAGCATCTCCTTTCTTTTCACTTTTTTTCCAACATGATATGATGAGAGCAAATTTTTCACAGACCTGATCGGAGAGTACTTTAAGTATTTCTATGTCGATTAACAATTATCCAACTGCTGTCTGATCACTTATCCAACTCTCCAACTGTTAAGCTACAAATCATTCTTGACCATTGCTGACTTTGTTGATTAGTTTGCTCTCTTGACTGGGCGTCTACTAATATTCGTTAGCACAATTGCAGCAGTACAGCTTTGAATACATCACACTTTTAGAAAAGTGTAGTATGCTAGCTTGGCATACCTATGAGCTTGCTATGTATGCCTCGGGATGATTATTCATTCTTCAACCTCTGGGCGCCTGCTATCGCCGCATGTATACAAAAATTTGTAAGTTTAGGTCGGTACGCAGGTAGCAGTTGGCGCTTCCGCCAGATTATCAAGTACGCCTCATTAGCTGTAGTACTCATCTCTGCCCAACACAGGTAAGACCGCCGAATTGGTGTTTAGACATCCTTAGCATTTCTTTGGTTTACCTTCTCCCCCCATTATTCACAAAAGACAAACCTCACAACTGCCCGCCATAGTGCTTTGCACTCAACTATTGCGGTCCTAAAGCTGAGGGATATTACCCCTGCACTTCATTCTGGTCCGTCATTCGCAAATAACAAAGGGCCAGTTTGCGGTTGTAGGCATGGTGGGAAGTTCCTGAGAAAACTCGTGTCGATTCATCAACTTGACTTGGGTGGTTGTGACTCCCTACAAATCCCTACTTTTACTTTTAGTTAAAATGTTTCAAAACAATACATAAGCAATTACGTTTCGCAATGCATTTAAGAGAATGTGAAGCTAGTTCAGTCGTTCAATAATAGTAGCAACATACCCGCCTAAACTGTGTTCATAACGGAGTTTCGCATAGAGTGAAACAAAGCTAGATATGTAATATTTCTTATAGATACAAAGCTAAATATAAGGACTATGATAATAGTTTATTTGCTCCTAAATTTTCTATTATCTCAATCTGGAAAGTTTCGACGAACTCAGCGCTTGTTGTCTGACCCCGATATGTGTCATCAAGACAGGCGATGACAGCTTGCATATAGCCAGCTTCCATATAGTAGGGTATGATCTTCTCCGCAACAGCCAAGAACTTCTTCCTCACTTCTTGTTCACGATTGTCTTACTAAGATAGCCCATGTGCGGCGGAGGCAAAATGATTCTGAGCTACTGTCCAGATCGCAACCTCAAGCAGCACGACCCCGGGTGGGTAGATGTCATGCAGTTTCGTGAAGGCCATCTTGGGCCGGTCAGGGTGCAGATACAGAGTTGCGGTATCTGTCGAGTTGTAGTAGCGGGCAGGGATCCTTCTTCTCTCTGGCCGAGAGTAGCTACAAACCCACTAGGTATGGATATAGAGATTCTAGCATTAGAGACTTCTTGCTTCTGTCCTTGAAGAACACAGTGGATTGGCTGCAGATACTTTTGTCTAACTTGCCATCGGCATGGAAAACACCAATGCTCCGTGCAACAGTCATTTGAGCAATGCGAAAATCGTGTGGCGAGAGGAAAGCGTTGATATTGATGACTATAGTTTATAAGAAGCTAGGGAGGCTAAATAGACTAGCTTCTTTACTATTCTAGTAGCTTTTCTAGACTGTAACCTTGCTATAACTTCTCTAGACGGTTCGCTTTTTAGGCTAACGGTCTACTGTATTAGCTAGACGGTAGTCTAGTCCTTAATTAGACAGTAGTCTTGTTTTTTAACTAGCTTTTCT
>JAJONI010001244.1:0-13587 GCA_022190145.1 Pezicula rhizophila
TTTACGATTAACCTAGTACCCGGACTTCACAGCAAGCATAGTAAGATTGTAGACTTATTTTGTTTTTATATGTATTACACTCCTCTATCTACTTGAAAAACCAAGGAATGAAGCTCTGTCTATGATTTCTAGCTAAATTTAGCCCATTCTTATATTCATGTATCATTAAAACCCTCACAAAGAACTTCCCAGGCTCCAGCTAGATGAAACGCCGCCATACGCCCCCACCAAAGACTAGAGGGGTATCGTTGCAAGAAAAGTAAATATGGATTTTCCAGCGTGAGCCATACCTCCCTCTATCGTGTATTTCCCAGACCAACAAGCAAATGAAGCCATATGGCTTTCCCTCAAAGTTACCACAATCGTACACACACGCCACCATTCCAGTACAGCAATTCTAATCTCATATTACATTCGGCCGACACCGAAAAGAAAGGCTAATTGGCGTGCATCCAATCGTCCAATGGACTCCTGGGAACCTTCATCGAGTGCAGCATTAATAAGCGCTTTCTTGCGGTCTTGGAGCTCAATAATTCGATCCTCGACAGTATTTTCAATCAAGATGCGATGCACCTCAACCTCCCTTTGCTGACCAATACGATGAGCACGGTCAACAGCCTGCATTTCGATGTAGGGGTTCCAGAAGGGGTCTAGGATGATAACACGAGACGCAGCGACTAGGTTAAGGCCAGCATTTCCAGCTTTGAGCGAGATGAGCATAATCTTTACATCCGGCTCGTCAGTAAAGTCAACACATGCTTGGTTTCGAGCATTAGCATTCATAGACCCATCATATCTTTCACACTTCCATCCCTCTTGTTCTATTGGGATAGAGAGGAGATCCAGCAACGAGACAAATTGACTGAAGATAATGGTCTTTTGTCCATCAGCTTGAAACTTCCTGAGAAGTTCAACGCACTTGTCGACTTTCGCAGAGGATTCCCAGTTCTTTTTGAGAGCCTTCATATACTTCTTCCGCCCGCTTATGGATTTCGAGGCTTCTGCTTTGAGCATTGCAAGAGACTTGTGCTTGGAAGATTCTTTAGCCTTTCCTTTGCCTTTTCGATGTCGGCTCTTGACTTTCTTTGTATGTTTCTTAGACTTTGACTTCTCTTTCGGCTCACTTGAACTGTCACCAGCGTCATCTTCATCTGCTTCCTTGTCAGAATCTTCTTCGTCATCTCGAACGATAAAACCTTTCAGGTTCCCAGCCTCATCCATATCACTTTCGCTCTCCGTATCTGAGTTAGACTCGGAATCACTGCTCTCATTGTCGCTGAGCTCCTTGCTTTTGTCTGCTTCTTCGTTATCTGCAACGGGGTCCGGTTTATAGACCTTCTTGAAAGTAGTATAATCGATTATTTTGTTTATGTCAACCTTCCCGCGACAAGTCGGACATTTCGTTGCCGCTCCTTCCTCGCCATTCGCAATGTTGTTCTGATCCGCCGTATCTGATATCTTGGAGAGACACTCTGAGCACGTGTCGTGGCCACAGGGGACGACAATGCTTGGGTTGTCAACAGCGTCGTAACATACAGGGCACTACTCCAATTAGTAAAGGCTACAGATATGGACAAGCTAATTGGTGATTTACCTCGAAAGCTTCGGCGGCCAACAGTCTACCAACAACAGTTGGAGCAAGGGATTTCGCGAGCTCAATCATAACATCTGCTGTCAATGAACCAACATCCGGTTGAGCTTTTTCAAAATCTTGGATAAGATGGGGATGGCAGCAACATTGGCGAAGTCGTAGAAGTAAAACAAGTACGTTGGCATAGTTCTTCATGACGGTGCCCGCCTTCATGTACTTATTGAATTGCAGTTGCGATTTTTGCTCGAGAGCTGTGTAAAATCGTCGCTCGTCCTCATTAAAGACCACATGCTGAATCTCTTCAGTCTTGGGTGGCAAAGTGAGGATGGGCTTGCCATCAATAAGAGAAGTCTTGGTTCGACGGAGTAAAATTGCCTTGAGAACAGTCTGGAGCTTTCGCATGGCACTTTCCGTTTCGTCGTGGTTAGACTTACCCTTGGAAAGCCTTCCAAAGTCCTGTGTTTTGTTAGCTGGATACACTGACAAACAAAAGCAGAAGCCACGGTTTTGGGGGAACCTACTCTAGTGAATCGAGAATAATCGTTGTAAGGCTTGATACGCAAAAAATGTATCAAGGAATACAGTTCCCCTACGCCGTTCATCATTGGAGTCCCTGTGAGGCAAAACCTTGTCAATGATTTCAGATTGCATGCTGCTTTGGCGTTTTGTGTATTCTTGTTCTTGATGCATTGTGCTTCGTCAAGAATAACTCGATACCAGGCGCTCTTGGGACCGAAAAATGGGTACGTCTTTTTGCAGGTATTTCCGTCCGCTTCTCCGGCGTCAAGTTTCAATCGATGAACATACTTCTCCCAACGGCGGTACTCAGCCCCGAGGGTTCCATAAGTAGTCAAGACAACGTCGAAATTGCGGAGGTCATCCCAGCCCATCTTCTTCCCAGAACTTCCATGAACCATTTGAACGCTCAGCTTATGTGTGACGTTGATTTTTTGCTGCAATTCTCGAACCCATTGGCGGATTAAGGCTACTGGGCCAACAATCAAGGTAGTCTAGAAATCTAACGTGAGCTTCCGCACAACTGCATTTGATAAGAAAGACTTTCAATCCACCACCATCACCCAAAGCGAACAGGCAGCGAAACACAAATGGGAAAAGAGCTCACCTTGCGTAGGCGATCCTCTGAGGGACGGGTCAGAAGAAGGGCGAGAGTGCTAATGGTTTTGCCAAGGCCCATATCATCAGCCAAAATCCCACCCTTGTTAGTTCCTTCTTCCATAGATTTCATCCAAGTCAGGGCGAGTCTCTGGTGTTCATACTGCTTTTGATCAGAACTGTAGCCTACATAATCTGTTATTTACTTACTAATGGGTATTTAAGGCCTTCAGGGGTGCCCGCTCTATCCTCAGGTGGGAGATCAGAATCCGGACGAATGTTTTCCAACAGATCTCTAATCTCTTGATCAGTTTTACGAGGATCACTCATGATGTAATCTAATTGGCTATATCGAGACGAATCCAGTTTTAGATATTCACCCAACTCGTCGAAATTTCCGTTGTTCGCACGACGAATAATGCTAGATAGGCTGTCCGATCGACCCATGCCGGTCTGGGTAAGATCCATATCATACACGTTTCCCATTCCTGGGCTGGAGAGATCATTGATCTGATAACCTAATCCCGGTCCGTAAGATGATCCGTATGAAGCGCCAGGATGCATACCATTCATCGACCCGGATGCTATGCCAGGATGCTGGATCATACTATCATATACACTAGGTGGGTAACCAGAAGGGCCAACGCCCCGTTGTGTGGCATAGGGATTATATGGATTAGCCATCATGCTTCCGGGTTGTTGACTGGGTGCACCCTTCTTCTTCATCCAAGGGGCAACTGATCCTTTCCCATACATTGTCATGCGTAATGCACTGTTCGAAGCAGGTCCATTCACGCGCTGAAGACCTGATCCACTAGCATTCTGGGACTCTGGAGAATAGCTGTGGCTGTACCGATTAGCTTGAGTTGAGCCGTAGACATTGGATGAAGAACGGGGTTTGGAGCTAAACCGGCCGTTGTCCTGGAACGCTGACGATGAAATGAACTCGACATCGGAATCCCCACTAGTAGAGGAGTCGTCTCTGTAAGCACCAGGCATCTGACTAGAAGCTGAGGCCTCAGACTTAAAGCTTGTGCTGTTTGCATAAGAAGAGGTTCTAGAGTTAGGGGCGAACCCAAATGTTGCAGAGCTATTGGGCGTAGCATATGAAGAAAACCCCGTTTGTGAAGAATTGCCATCTTCACGCTTTCCACTATTCATGAGAAGTGAGCTTTCACCAAAACTGGGAATAGGCTTCCTTGCTGAAGATACACCTAATGAACTTGAGGGTTGTGGACGAGCGCCTGATATCCGATCGAATGCAGAAAATTCTCCAGGAGTTCTGCTGGTCGATGCGGAAACATTGTCTTGTGGAGTAAATGCTTGGCTGAGACTCGTAGCATATTCTTCATCTAGTTTCTCACGCTTGATTCTCTCCTCAGCTTGCTTCTGTTGTTCTATAAAAGCAGGATCAATATCGTCCTCACTAAATGAATGTTAGCATTAATCCAGGGATATATGAAGTAAATATATATGTAAGCAGAAACAGATAATGTGCGCTAGAGAGGCATTTAAGTTAAGTAAACGGACATGAAAAGTTAAGGCGAAAGCTAAGAAAACGATCAGACAACAACGCTGTGACAATGAAAAACAAAAAAGCGAAACAACGAAACAATAAACGACAGCATGGGATAAAGTTGAAATGGGCACAAACGCCGTGAGGTCCAGGAAACCATCGGAATCTAATGGATACGCATACCCAGTAGAAGGAGTGGCCTGGCCATGGTTTGATGTCCGCTGTGACTTGTGAATTCCAGGAGAAAGCACACCCGATGCCACCTTGCTGTGTGTCCGCTTTCGAGTTGGAAGGTTGATGTGATTGGAGTCCAATTCGGCGTACTGAGAGGCTCCAGAGTTTGGAGTAGAGGCGGTTGAGGAGTTTGTTGCGAATGGATCTGATGAAAAGGCAACATTTTAGCTGAGCGTTCCAGAGTTCACACAAAAAAAAAAGATATTTTGCGGCGAATAACTACGTAGCAAATTTGATCTCAGGTGCACTCCACGCAACCACGCAGAAAATAGACATGCAGAAAACTCTGAGAACCATATCCAAGTGCATGCTCCATCCGAGGACTGCTTTGTGGAGAGTCCAAAGGGCGTGGCGAGGGCGAAAGAGCTCAGGTGAAGGCGATATCGAACCGCGCGAGAGCACAGCATAGATGCCAGTGAGGAAAAATTCAGCTTGATAACTTACCTCCATAATGATTCGAAGATCTTGCAAAAGGGTCGACACCCATTGCGGAGTTCATGTTTGCGTGTATGCCGTTTGTCGTAACGTTTGCTTGAGGAGTGGAAGGGCGCGGCGCTCCCTTTAGCTTTTGTAAGTGCAACCTCAGCCTCTTTATCTCGGCAACAACCTCCTTCTCGGCGTCGTCTCGATTGGGTACGGAGTCATCGATAGACTGGAGTAGAACAACCTGGAATTGGATCTCTGCCTGTAGCTCATCTATGCTCATATTGTTGGTGGGCGAGTGAGCCTCATCAGAGAAGCTGGCAGCCTCCATTTTGAAGGAGGTGCGACAATGCGACTCTCAGCCGTAGCTGTATGTGGGCCTAACAAAAAGGTATATCGCAGGGAGCGCAGGCACCAGACGCCTGGCTCTAGTGACGATAGGGATGATTCGGTGACACAAGGACGAGGCTACACAGTCCGTTAGTAGGCAGGGCTTTAGAAATTAAGGCTACTACTGATCGGTGAGTTAGGCACTTACAGGAAGAAAGGATGAGGGTAGTAGGTAGCGGAAGGACACGTCAATGGTCGTACAATAGTACATTGGTAGGCCAGCGGCCCTTTCTTTTTCTGTGTTGACGTAGGCGAAGAACTGGAGACGCGACCACTTTGGAAGGGTCGTGTTGCAGATCCACCTTAGCACTTTTAGCGCCCCAGCAATAATCTGGAGAAGCAGGGATCAACAGACGTGTTTCTGAAGAGCCTCAAAATGGTGTTTGACAAACGAGAAAGAGAGAACGACCACATAGATATTTTATTTTCTGCCTTCAAAGAAGCCTCTTTTTATGGCGCTTTGTATCCTCTGCCCCTTATAAATAATAAGACAGTATGCGGTTACCCGTCACGAACTTTACAGTGCCTTGCACGAATTGTGTCCTTGATTTTGGCCTGTGCGGCACTCTTTTTTTGCTGCAACATATTAACTTCAAAATTAAACTCTTTCAATTTTAGGACTTTCTCTATATGTAATATTCTATGAGAAGAGATATAGCTATATAAATAATAATATAGTTTATTTTCAAGCTTTTCAACTTTATAATTAATCTTTTATTAAAAGAAAAGAGTGGTGTTTTAAAGAGAGGTTGCAGCAAAAAAAAGAAATGCCGCACAGGCCAAAATCAAGGACACAATTCATGCAAGGCACTATACTCGATCATGTGCAGTAGCTGGACTTCCATTGTTTAACTTCAAAAAAAGAAGAAAAAAAAAAAGGAAAAAAAAGGATTCATACTAAGTTTCTTTTGGTTTCTAGACCTGTCCGTGAATTTCACTTTTGGTTGAGTAGTGCCTAAAGTACGTGACTAAATCAAGATAAAATAACTTCAGAGAGTACCTTTCGTCCCTATCTTCCGTACAATGAACAACAACTGTTTATCCTTGTCTTGCTTCTGAGAGACTGATGCCAAGAATGATATCACATCTCTTCCCATGCTCCAAAACTCCAAAAACCTGCCTATAATACCTAACTTACACCGATAGAAGTCTACCTTGCTACTATCGTCAAACAATTAATAAGCCTACAAATCTAAGGACGTCCTGTCACTGCCGTTGTCGCTGCCTCTGTCTCTGTCTCCGCTTCTGTCTCTGCATCATTAGCCTCGTCGCCGCTAAACCACACCTTCCATCCATCAAGCTTCCCCTGCAGCCACTCCCAAAACGTCTTCTCTTCCTTCGTCATCTCACCCTCATCCTCTACAACAGGGCGGTCAACATTCACTTCATCCGTAGGATCGACTCCTACTATTTTTGGAGGAACGACATTTGGGTCTGCGGCTGAACTTGCCACGATGGGTGAGATTGTGATAACATTTGTGCCTTCGTTTTCAGTGGTAGTTTCATCGGCAATTGTTGAGGAAGAAGGGGATGGCGATGCGGATGCAACAGACGGGTCAGGATCAAGGGGTGTGGTTGGCGTACTCTCGTCACTATGGACTCCGATTGGTTTTAGTGGCAGGCGGAGTGTACCATTGTTGGGTCGTGGTTTGAGATTCAGGGAGTCGCAGACGATGTTGTACACTTCGATGTTTTCTTGACGCATGTCAGTAAAGATGAAGCAAGCTTGGTGATAACGGTACTTACGAAATGGCTCAACTCGACTATTCGGCTCATGCGGGAAAGCGGGACCTCGAGCAATAAAGATGGCCCGCATGAGGGGGTGCTCATGATCATATCCATGAAGTCCTCGTGGATGGTATACTACCCCTTTTCTCTTTCCATCCGCGACGTCGAACTCTGACTTTGTGACAATTGCCCAGCCAGTCTTGGGTACAATCCATAAAGGAGCGATGCGTTCATTCTTTGAGAAATGGTATCGCTCTGGCATGTTGACATCTCGAAGATAAACCTCGAAGTTTGGGGTGCTTGCTGCTTGAACAGCCAACTTATCGTACAGCCCTTGCAGGTCGGCGGGGTCTTTTGGTCGAAGACCGTAGAGAGGCCATCCATCAGTATGTTCAATCAAGTTTGGATCGATAAGATCTTCCAATTGGATCAATCGATCAGTCGAAGTCGTAGCCATACCATGATCTGAGACGACCACGACATTAACGATATCTGTAAGATTCCTCTCTTCCAACCCAGAAAACAGCTGATCCAGCATGGTATCGACATTACTGATGACGTCCCTGATTTCTGTGCTATTTGGCCCGTAGAGATGACCTGCCACATCAACATTAGGCACATATGCCGCAATCAATTGAGGTCTCATGTCCGCGATCAGGGCCTCTGTGTCTTCCTTTCCAGGCCTGTCCAAAAGACCAAGTACTCTGCTAACCTTCTTATCCAGAGGCTCATTTCCATTGTACTTATCCAGGAACGTAGGCTCAATATTCATAATGTGAGCTTCACTTCCTGGCCACATGTGAATGGCCGTTCTAATCCCCTGGCTCTCGGCAGTGACCCAGAGAGGCTCACCACCCCACCATTTTGACTGCATAGCCAGAACATTCGTATAATAAAACTCCTCCTTGATCTCTGTGTCCCAGAAAGTATTCCCAACCACGCCATGAGATTCGGGATATAGGCCAGTGACCAAGGTATAATGGTTCGGAAATGTAACAGAAGGGAAACTCGGGTTCATATAAACGGGCGAAACGCCCTCCTTCACAAAGGTATTTAGTCTCGGTGTAATTCCTCTCGTCAAAAAATCTGCTCGGAACCCATCCAGACTTATCAGTATCGTTGTTGGCGCAAATAAAGCCGTCCCATTGCTTAAGTACTGCTGATCTGCCTTCACCCTCCTCTGCTTCCGTGAGAGTTTCCAAGCGACGAGAAAGATTATCGAAAACCCAACCGCAATCAGCAGATGTAAGAAGCACCAACCCAGTCGCTTCTTTCGTCGTCGTGATTTCTCATCATGCAAGCCTCGAAGTCCCTGTCGATCAATCTCCACACTTCCCTCCGTCTCACTACTTTCCCCAGTTGTACTCCCCTCCTTCAGTCCGCCCTCCTCCATCTCATACATCAGCCCTCCATCTTCCCCTTCCTCAGCATCACTCATCAGCTTCTCCTTCTTAGCCTGCCTCCTCTGCCCCCGCTGTCTCCTCCGTTCCCTCCTCTCACTCCGCACAGCCTCCCCCTCATCATCAACAATAGCACTGTCCCCTCCCACTCCAGGCAACTGACTATAACTCTTTGAAAACAATCCCCTCAAAGGATTGGGCAAAATATCAATAGCACTCCCCCTCCTTCCTTTCTGTCTCCGATTCTCCTCCAACAACTTATCCCGCTCCTCCTCCTCTAGTAAAACAGTTCGATCATGCTCTCGAATATCAGCACTTGTTCGCGCAAGCTTCATTACTTCGTCGTCCTCGCTATCTGTATCTTGGTCGCTGCGTTCGCTGTGAATGGACGACACATCATCGTCGTAACCTGCCGGCGATAATAGGGACCCCTCTCGCCCTGCATACTGAGTCGGCATTTTGGGCGAATTCTAACTGGCAGATCGCTGTCGCCAGCATTCTTTATCTGTTAAGGGGTGTCGTTGACGTTGGCTCGACTTCAATTTTGCCTTAGTCAGCACGTGTCAGCCTTGTCAGAAAGCATCAGTACCTTCGCACTTCTACAAAAACATTTTACTAAGTTCATATATCCAGTCCCTTGAGACCAGCCGTTTGACATCTTTAAGGATAGAGTCAATCTTAGAATTCTCTTTCTCAAAGCCATTCTACCTTTTTTCTCTCAAACCCGCAAATCCAAAAAAAAAAACAAAAGAGATAAATGAGATCAGATCAGATCAGATCGAGTTTTCCACCCACTCACATCCCCTAAACCCAAATAATAACTCTCAACCCACCTACCTAACCGTCCATCTCTTCCTACCATCCTCCCATCTTTCATAAGCACCCCAAGCCAAGGTACCCAGCCAAGGTACCTAAGACTGTAAATTCACCATAGCCACAATAAGATAGAAGTCACTCTCCTCCGTACCCCGTACCCCATACCATCACTCTCCACCTCGCACAGCCCTCCCCTCCCCTAAACTCTATCCTACGCCTAAAAGTCCGCCACTGCCGCTACCACTACTCCGCAATAAAATACAACACTAAAATGAGGCATTTTATCAATCCCCTCATCTTTTTCTCCAACTGCCGCCAAACTGTTCAAGTGGCAATTGATCAACCAAGATGTACAGCCATGGCCAAGATGATCAAACAAAAATGCCTCAAGTTAATCTACACCGGTGCTTGCTTGTACCGAGTAACACTGGATGACCGCGCTGAGGTCATACTGCCATAGAAAGGTGAGGGGAATGAGCTTGAGATGGATATATCTATCTTCTCATGTTGATTTTCTTTTTCTACAGTTTCTTCTCCAACATCTCTTTTTCGACTCTCTTCCCTTCAGTCTCCACTATAATATCGGTCACGCGTTCTACGCAAATTACTTGCTTCGAAGTCCTCTTTCAACAATTCACAATGGAACCTGTATCTTGTCTCGTTGCAGGAATTGGACTCTCTATCACTATGATAGTAGTAGCTACAAATCCACCACCTCGCAAAGAAAACGATTGTGCATAACATATGTATTGCGCATACGTACACTAAACAAAAGGTATCACCCCAGACACTCCATCTATACTTTTCACAAATGTAGGTCAACTTCCTCGCTAACATATACACAGCATAATCAACAGCAACAGCTATCTACTTCAACTCCGTCGGTATATCAGCCTCCTCAGCAGCCTTGGCCTTCTTCGAAAGAGTATCAGGAACCTCACTATCACTAGAATTGTCATTCTTCGCAACACCCTCAACGACATTCTCCTCTCTACCAAGCATATGATGTTCAACATTGATAACTGGACCTTTGAACCATTTATGGGCACTGATGAACCACCATGCGATAACGAAGAGCATTCTGTTCCACATGTATCAGTAAACGACCTCCCATATGATGATTTTCATTTTCAGAAGTGGCAGAGGAAGGAGAAAAAAAACTTACGGTCCACCATACACAACAACTGTCCAATTCATCAACTCAGCCGTCAAATCACCATCCTTATACGCCGGGAAACAAAGAATAGGCATCATAACGATGACAAACGCACAAGCCATTACCCCAATCGGCTTACTAAATTTACCCAAGTGCCAAGGTCCACGACGGAAACGGTCACCTACGAAGAACGTCTTGATGAAAATGGGAATCGTAAACGCAACGTATGCTGCAATAGCACCAACGGAGAAAATGGCACCGATAGCGATAGAACCTCCGAAGATCAAAAACAATAAGCAGATTCCGATGCTTGTGTTGAACCAGACAGCATTAACGGGGGTGTATGTGTACTTATTGACACGCTTAATCCAGAAGGAGGCGGGGAAGCAATCATCTCTAAATTCCAATATCAGCTTCTGCACAACAGCTTTGAAAGGGAAAAAAGGATTCCTAATCCACCAACATCCGTCGAACACAGCAAGAGAGTCCAAATCAGAGAAGTTCTCACCTTGCGTAGGCGAATGTAACTCGACTCGCAGCAACCATACATCCTTGGCCCATGAAGAATGCACACATGATGGTGATTGACAAAATCGCCAAGGCGATCTTTTGTGGCATGACTTGAATCACGTACGAGGCCCATGGTTGGCCTAGGTCGGAACCAACTACAGCATCGATGTCGATAACTGTGTATGCTACTACAAGTTGCAGTGCCCACCCCATAACTCCACCAATTCCGGCGGTCATGACAATGGCACGGGGAGACGCTACGGCGGCATTGCTGCATTCTTCAGAAAGGTGAAAAGGCGCGTCGTAGCCGGACATGGTCCAAATGATAGCTATGAACGACCTTTCTCTTAGTTAGCACTACTTCTTGAGTGAGGAGGGAGTAACTGAGTTCAAAAGACAATTCACGAGCTTCAACATATGCCCAATCTCCAAAGATATGTTTCAGAACTCATGAATTGGCCGGGTTGGAAAGGTTGGCTCGGGGAATGGAATATCCTTACATCAATCTTTTCTAGGTCAGCTTGGAGTAACATAAACGTGTTGCAAGAGGAAAGACTTACACTGCAACTCCATCAGGCCAATCCGTTCCATTCTGAATCGCCCAAACCTCAGAACTTGGATAGAACTTTGGACCAACACCCATTCCGGTAACGGATGCAGGAATCATAATAATAACGACGATCAAAGCAATAATGTTTAACGTCGAACCATATGAATTGAATCTTGCAATCCAAAGGGTCGGCATGCTGGAGATACCCGCATGGATGATGAGTATGAAGACCGTCAGGAGGAATGTCTGGTAATTGGTCGGGACATAAGTTGGGTGAGTGATAGAGGCTGCTGCGAGAATCATTGCGGCGAGCGCATAATCAACACTGGGCGCTCCCGTAACTTGACACATCCAATTCGACCAGCCAGTTATCCACGCAGCGAAGGGACCATATCCAGGTGGAGCCAGCACAGCAGACGCATAATACAATCCGCCACTACGCCACAGAGTCAGCATCTCCTTGGTCAAAATCCAAGCCAAAAAATCAACATACCTCGTCGGCATACTCGAGCACAACTCAGCCATCCCCATCGCAACGCATTGAATAAAAACCCAACTGATTAGCCAACCCCAAACCATACCACCTCGCCCAGCATATCCCATACCATAATACAACGTACTCGCAAAAGAGGGCAGCAGACCCAGGACAGCAAAGGAAACGCAAAAAGTGGTCCATAAGGAGAACTCTCTTTTAAATTCCTGCTTATAACCTAAAGCAACCAAAGTGCTCTCATCGGCACTCAACCCCTCCATACCCACAGGCACATCACCCTCCGGCATAACCGACGTCACGGAAGGTCTGCGTGGATCAAACTGCGCCTTATCATTGCTCTTGACTCTGAGCGACGAAACCATCTTATGTTATGTATGGCCTCTGGGAGCGGATTATCGTTTGCGTGGATGGCGGTTGAGACGAAGCACAAGCTTGAGAGGTCAGATTCTCGGAGGACAAAGATATTATTATATAGCTATGCATGGGTCGAGGAAGCATGCATGGTACCACTTAGCAGACAAACGCGGCAGCTATCGCCCCTAATGACGCTTTCGGAAGGTTTAACCAGAATCCGAGATACAGGAGACATAGGAATTCTTATATTAAACTTTCGTCAACCTTGTAGCAAAATGACAGTTCCATGCACCGTCATAACTTGGTCAAAATACCAGATCTCTCTCATTTATCTGTGCGCCTTTACCATCAATCTAATCTAACAAGCAAAACCCAATAACATCCACCATCCACACAATCTCAAAAACTTGAAGGGAAAAAAAAAATAGAAAGCTGAGAACAAACTCGCATCACTCCCCCCAGCCAAGGTCGGAGCAACGGGAGATATGGACAAATGCTTATCTCTGCAACAAGGCTCCACCGAACCTATCAGACACGCGACCTCGAATCTCTTATCGTGCTCTCCCGTCGTCTCACTCGGCAGTAGTACTGTACACAAGTACAAGTAAGATTTGATCTCCATTAATTGGCTCGAACCACATTAATTAGTTCTTTCTTCCCGATCCCAAAATCTTTCCCATTTCCCAAATCCCCTCAAGAAAAACACATTAAAAAAAAAGAAAGAAAGAAAGACGAAGAAATAACTATGCAGATTCTCAAAAATCCGATCCGACATCCAGCACCAACCACAGTACAAACGCCAGCCACGACCAACCAACCAACCAGATCAGCTAATCAATCCACTATAGGACATGCATACCCTTAGAATGAATACCCTTATCTGTACCATCACTCACCACCAAAAAAAAAAACTTTGTGGGGAAGGAAAATCTTTACGTAACAATTAGCAGCAGTACCACAAAAGATCACGAAGCGAGGACGATTTAACGTCTCGTTTTGGATTAGCTTACCTGGTGGGGAATGCCCGAGGGGATATGCAGGAGACGCCGGGGACGCAGGCTTGCATGGTGATCTACAGTTGTGCAGGGCTAAGTTCGGCGATACCGTGGACTGCACTGTACTTCCCTTCCCTTCTCTTTTCTTATCTTTTCTTATCTTTTGTTCTGTCCTGGCTTTGGTCGCGTCTTTTGTATTATTGCTATTTTAAGTTGGTGGTTTTGTAGGGGACATGGTTGGTGATTTGGTTTGTTATTATCATTTTATTTTTGTTTAGGAAGGGATTAGGGGGGGTGGGGGTAAGTTTAGGGGTTGTT
>JAJONI010001245.1:0-13584 GCA_022190145.1 Pezicula rhizophila
AAGAAAATCTACAATTTGAGCCTACTTCTGAATCATTGTGCCCTGAGTACTTAATACTTATCATCAGCTAGAAATAAAGATTAAGCGAAGGGTCATATAGAACAAACTATTACTACTCAATGACTAACCGCAGAACAATAGAATTGGCTGCCGTTATTACTCACACCAAGATTAGTATTAATATCCAATATCCCGGATTTATATTTGTTCATGCGTTGTGCATTTGTTTCTTCGCAAGACTGGCATCCATGTCCTTCTACTAGATGCATTGAATAAGTACATTATCCACTATTGTTTGTAGACCAGGACTGGTGAACAATTTCTTTGTGTTGATATTTAAACAAACTATTGATATTTTTCTTATCTACTAGTATCATCTTCAGATCATCGACCTTCATCATCTTGAGCACACTCAAAGTCAAGAAACACCTTTGCAAAGTCTCAAACACCAGCACCGACAGAAATGACTATCGCCAACATGATCAAATTCCTCGAAGACCTCTCAGCCTCAACACCAACCCAGAAGGTCAAAGAAAAACAGGCGACCAATGAGGAAAATGTAGTCAAAAACGAACAGGAGGCCGAAAAGAAGGTGCAGATCGCATTCTCAGAGGCGCTTCCTCTCTTCAGAGAGTCTCATGGCGGGGATGGAAATAAAGACGACAGTGAGAAAGAAGACGAAGAAGTTCAGAGCGAAGATATAGAAGAATCCACGGCGCAGCCAGTTGAGACTAACACACAATGTCCAACATGTGGCGAGGAAGAGTTCACTGGAACGTGTCCAATTTGCAGTGCTGGTCATTTCTAAGTCAAATTCCACGTCAGCATCTAGCAAGTGCCAGACCTGCAGGTGCAGAAGACTGGGATTAATGAGGTAAAACAAACAGGATGCAGAAGGAAGTCAAAAAGATGTGCAAGGGTACCAACTTGGCACATAGATAGAGAATACAAAACGAATTCGAAAAACCACAGCTTTTCCATGAAAGTGGCAAATTAATCCATAAATGTGACATTGGCTTTAACTGATGGTAAACCCAGGTCCTGTAATAATAACATTCATTGAATTAACGAAAATGCCAAGTTGACACATACACTGGTATCAGAGACGAGACAACTGAGGAAGATAAAAAATCTCTTGCTGTCCTGTGGAGACGTTATGATCCCAAAAAATACGTTTCTTGCGGACGGCCGCTACCCAATACCCAAGAAACAGAGATTGTTTAATTATCGCATCTCAGAACAATGCACAAAAAATGGAAAAGGATGTGAAGTTGCTGAGCGACCCAGCCGTACGAAGGAAGATACGAAGTTCTTCGTACACCAGTGGGTGCCAAGTCTCGTGGGACACTCGGTAAGTGCCGAATTACCCTAAAAATAAGGCCTATATATTGCATTTTCTACTCTACATTACCACAAATTGCTTTTAATAGGCTTTCCACCTGATTTTGCTACCTTTTGACATCGTTCTGGCATCTCTGATATGCGCGCTTGAATTTCCTGCATTGTAATCTTGCTCCATTCCTCTTGTAAAATACCCTTAAGCTCCTCTATTGTCTCCCACAACCTCCAACGAACTCTTTGCTTTAGGATATTCCAAATTCCCTCTATAGGATTAAGATCGGGCGATTGGGGAGGGTGGATAAGATTTCGAATGCCTGCTTCTTGTTTTACTTTATAAGCAAGGCCTTGTTTCCTTATTCCATGAGATGGATCTCTATCTTCTTGTAAGATGAATTTTGAAGCGTTTAACGGATCTCGAGCTTTTGAATTATTAATAGCCTGAATATAGACTGGCAGAAGACGCTCTGAATAGTATTTTTGAGTCATAGCATTACCCTTAGGCTTTACTTCTTTCTTATGTGGAAGTGAGGCCTGCCACTCAAGTAACCGGGTATTAAACTCTTCATCTGATTCGTACTTTCTTTTAACTGGCTTTCGAGGACGTTTAGGCTTAATAATATAATCGTTTTCGTTATTGTAGAACTCAAGTTTCTCTGCCTTTCCATGCCAACTAACCCATGCTGCAATATGGAGTCGAGACCCTGACTTCTCCCCCCGTTCTTGTATATTCTCTGAGTCTGTTCGAGTTCCTTGCTCCCGTAATATATAACCTTGAGGCCGAGATGCTGGATCATAGTGCGCTTCATCTGTAAAGTGTACAAATTGCCAAAAACTCTCTATTGTTTCATTCTCATGTGCCCGGCCATATGTCTCCCTCTCTCCCTTGTTTTTGTCTGAAATAGTCTTTGAAACATATGCCTGTTTATAGCGCCGAGCTTGTTTTGTATGCCTCTGAAGGGCTCGTCGAAGGGTAGGAACTGTAGCATCAATTTGGTGGTATTCGAGTTGGGCTTCATATCGTTGATTTCGGACAGGGTTCTTTGAAGGTGACACAAGCATCTGACATTGCTCTGGTGTGATCTTTGGCTTTGGGCCTGGCCTCTCTGCCCATCTTCGAGTTCTTCGATATGCAGGGGAACCGTATTCTTGTCGTTGATTAAGCCATCGTTGGGCAGTAGATTTAGGGACTTGTTCATCAGCTGCAATCTGGCGAAGAGAATCGTGAGCGCGCCGCTGGTCGTACGCGTCGTAGAACCTCGTTTTTCGAATAGAATCAGCTTCTCCAGATTTAATAATATTACTTGGAGTAACCTCACGTCGAATTGAAGCCATTATTGTGGGTGGTTTGGTGTTGAAATTAAAGGAGTTGTTGGTGTTTGAGGGTATTCGGCTAATTACCTAGTGTCCCACGAGACTTGGCACCCACTGGTGGTAGACTTTCTGGATTAGTCAGCACGCGCTAGCACCACAGGAAGCTTAGCTCCATTCCAAGCAGCGACCACAACCCTCCAGCATCCACGCAATTGAGACCGGTCTCCAGCTTCTCCCAACCCACAAATTCTCCAAAATGACAGTCGTAGAAACAGCCAAGGCCACCGTTGGTCTCAGTGACTCGGAATTAGCTCGTACGTCGGTCAATTGCTTGCCCTTATACCTGCGCTTTGAAGGAAGAGGACTAATATATGGTACTTTGCAGCGGCGTCCCGAGATGCCATGCGTGAAGCATCCCTACCTTTAGCATACCGCGACAGCTGCGCGAATCTACTTATCCCGTTGAACCGGTGTCGGAAGGCAGAATACTATCTGCCGTGGAAGTGCGAGGTGAGTCGGAACTTTGGGAGGATCGAAGGTGGAATACGTCAAGGGAAATGCTGATAGAGGATTACATCTTGCAGAACGAGAGACACAGTTATGAGAAGTGCCAATATGAAGAGTTCAAGAAGCGCGTTGCGAAGATGGATGAATTGAGAGAGGCCAAGGGAGGTGCGAGGAGCAACTAAGAAGGCGAGAAGAATTGACTTGGTTGGGGTGTATATAAGGCTGGGAACTACGGACATTCAAATGGATTGCTGCACTTTGATTTGGAACCCCAACTCTGCGAGACTGCCTTCGGAGGGGCACCTTGGCTCGCCTGCGCGCTCATGCTATACCGGTCAATTCCAGCGTGGTAAGAGCTAACTCTTGTGCATCTGCCACTACGAAAAGAACATATCAATTACGGAAGGGGTTGCGGACAGCAGTTCAAGGAAGTTTCATGGTCGAAGCTGAGCAAGGCTTCATTCGTTGCCAAACAACACAACGCAAGCGCTTCCCAAGGTCAAAGAAGTCTTTTGTGTACCGCGGATGGCAAAGAAATGCTTGACCGACTCAAATTGCACAAAGGAATAACAAAAGAAATGTCAAATTTCTACAAAACAAAACAAAGACCTTGTCCAATAAGTGCTGGTCAAGGTGAGTATGGTCCGTATTGGTGAGTGATGGATAGATGAACTTGCTTCGTTTGGTTCGGCTTGGCCATTTGAGACTGCGTGTTCCTGAAGTGAGGAGACATCAAGTAATAGTCCCGTGATAATTTAGCTAGTTTGGGGAACGGAGCTCATCAGATTCTCTTGTTGATTTACGAGTCGCGCTTATATTGGAATCATGATTGCTGAAGAGGCAGCATTCCAGTAATCTGAAGAGCTAAGACATTAGCTAGCCACTGTTAGGCAATGCTCTGACAAGGCTTTCCAAAAGGCCAACACCAGCCTTGACACCATCAATGATGTATACTCTCTTCGCTTCCCCTTCGCCTAGCTCGTCGATTAGTGCATCTTGCACGATACTATCCATTCCAGCCATGCCAGCACACCCCAGACATATGACCCGCACGTCCCTATCTTTTACCAACCTCTTTGTGGCTTCCGTCATCTTGGTCCTCACAAGCTCTGCTGGCGCAGTATGCAGTTCATCAGCATTCAAGCCTGTGGTTTCTACACCCTTGAAGCGCTGGCAACTCGCTAGATCCCGCACACCCATAAAATCCATAACTCCATCCGATAGTGCCTTTTCCCAGTACTTACCGGTACTTACAATCCCAAATTTCTCGAATACATTCTCGTTCGATCCAGCACCAGCTCGGGGTTTCGGAAGCAGAGACAAAGAAGTAGTGATGCTGGCCTCAAAGATACCTGTCACGTGTACGCTAGGAGGTACACGGTTTCGAATCATGGTAACCAGTGGATGGACACTGTAACATGCTACGAGGAAGGCATCGTATTGTGGCAGTTTGGTATTCAGGTCTGCAATACAAATCATAGCCGTCTCGTGAGCATCGTCTTCATTGTTGATACTTTGTGGCCCGGAGGGTGCAGTATATGTTATTATCTCGAGGGTCTGGCTGGTTCCGTGTACGTTTAGGTCTTCGAGGAGCTGGTCAAGGCCAGCGGTCATAGAATTAGAGGAGTTAGGGTTGATGAGGAGGAGTTTCTTGAGTGGTGCCATGGTTGGAGATATTGCTTTGGATGGTCAAGAATTGGCTTTTTTTTTAATCTTCTGTCTCTCTCTCTCTCGCACAAGAATTGATATAACGGTTAAGCCTATTATAGAGTAAGTCGCCGTTAGTGTTTTATAGTGAGTGCACTTATTCGATAAACTCACCTACTCCAGTTCAAGACTTGTTTTCTGAGTCTCTAAACTATTATCACCAAGGACAACTAGACTTCACAACAAAAATACAGTTTTAAGACTGTGTCCTTGTTCACTTTTCAGTCTTTGGGTAGAGAATTATACTGGTAGAACAGAGAGGGGAAGCGATGAAGTTTTGGCACTCAGCCTTGGAGGGGCGGCAGGCTGGGGAAACTAAAAGCGGCATATGCGAGTTGTTCAGTTTAAGTGGCCTGGAGCAAAGAAATGTTTCCTTTTAGCATAAATTGAACAATAATCTATCTCTCGTTCTATTCTCCTTTGTCTTACCCGTAATTAATTGTCTACTTGTTTAAAGAACTTGAACTGCTGTGCTGTTCAAAAGTAGCGCTGCCTTACAGCTAATTACGGTGGCCGACTCCAACACCCACGGAAACCGTCGTCAGCGGGGCACCAGCAACATCAACGCCCAAGTACGAAGTTCACCCAACATATCGTGAGCTTCACCAAAACTTGTAAACATGGCAGAGCCACCAATAGGTAAGCCGTAGGAGATCACAAAGTTCACCTATAGTTTTCGGGCTGACCAATCTACAACAGTCCTCGATGGAGGTACCGGTTTCCTCAAGGTTGGCTATGCAGCTCAGGTATGCGCCATCTTCCCCGACAGCTCTCCCCAGGCCTCCAGCCCACTGATGTCCTCTTCCGCAGAACTTTCCCGAGTTCCAATATCCCTCAATCGTCGGCAGGCCGATCCTGCGATCAGAAGAGAAAGGCGATGGCTTGGTGATCAAGGATATCATGTGTGGAGATGAGGCAGCTGCAGCGCGGACTATGTTGCAGGTCAGCTATCCCATGGAAAATGGTATTGTGAAGAAGTGGGATGATATGCAGCATCTCTGGGACTATACCTTCTTCGAGAAGATGAAAATCGATCCCACAGGTCGCAAGATCCTCCTCACCGAACCTCCCATGAACCCCCTAAAGAACCGAGAGCAGATGTGCGAGGTCATGTTTGAGCGGTACCAATTTGGCGGAGTCTATGTGGCTATTCAGGCTGTGCTGGCTTTATACGCCCAAGGTTTGTTTTCCCAGACAGCTCTCCAAAACTTAACTGATTTCTGGCAACAGGTCTCAGTTCAGGAGTGGTTGTAGATTCCGGAGACGGAGTCACCCATATTGTGCCAGTCTACGAATCAGTAGTCCTCAACCACCTTACTCGTCGTCTCGATGTTGCCGGTCGAGATGTAACCCGCAACCTGATTGCCCTGCTCCTCCGCCGAGGCTACCCGTTGAACAGAACCGCGGATTTCGAGACAGTCCGTCAAATCAAGGAGAAGCTATGCTACGTATCGTATGATCTTGAGCTAGACCGGCAACTCAGCGAAGATACCACCGTTCTTGTTGAAAGCTACACCCTTCCTGACGGTCGAGTTATCCGTGTAGGCAGCGAGCGTTTTGAAGCGCCAGAATGCCTCTTCCAACCCCATCTTGTAGACGTTGAACAACCCGGAATTGCCGAATTCCTTTTCAACACCATCCAAGCCGCCGATGTTGATGTGCGTGCCTCGCTCTTCAAGGCTATTGTTCTCTCAGGAGGAAGCAGCATGTACCCCGGCCTCCCATCACGGCTAGAGAAGGAATTGAAGCAGTTATGGCTCACAAGAGTCCTTGGTGGAGACCCAGAGAGACTGGGCAAATTCAAGGTCAGGATTGAGGATCCACCCAGGAGGAGACATATGGTGTTCTTGGGCGGAGCAGTCCTAGCAAATATTATGGCAGATAAAGAGAATATGTGGATCTCGAAGCAGGAATGGGAGGAGCAGGGTACGAGGGTACTAGAAAAGCTTGGGCCTAGATAGAGAGGCTGTTGTTACTTCTTCCTGTCTGCGGATAAAAAGGCGTAAATTCTCAGGCAGGTCATCTAGCAATTTTATGCGTTTGGTCGAGCTAGGTACTGCAATTTTGTGGCGAGCAATCAGCAAAGGTTCGGTAGATGTGTCGACTACTTAAGTTGAAGTCACTCTCACTAGATCTCAAATTGTACCCTCCCAAGTCGATTTTGCAGTACTTAATGGTCTTGTTGGTAGAGTCAGGCAATCCCGTCAAAAACATAACTATTTTCTCAGCCATCCCCCTTATATAGGCCATCATTTTCATCGTAAATCTGCCTCCCAATCCTCAATATATCCATTTTCGCCAGTACCCTCACAAGTATCCATATATATTCCTTGCACACCTAGTCATCTCCTTAAATACTGTAGTTCTGAAAACACCTTTACTACCAATCTGTGATGCTTATTGGCCATTGCCATTGAACATTAGGTGTGGGTAGTGTAGTTGTCCAAGCTAGGGAGCTTGTCCTACACGTATATGCGGTAAAATAAGGGAAGTCTTCACGCTAAGGGGCCAACGAGAATGAAACTCATGCACTGTAAGGTCTTGAAAACCATTCATTGCTGTATCTGATACTAGTACTAATTGAACATAAGCCATCGACGCCTTCCTCAGTATTCCCATAATCCATACTTGAACACCATACCTACCCAAATGATCTTAATTAATCCTCTCGCCTGGTCCTGCCCCAAGCCTCGTCCGGAGTCTTTCCCTTTGTCTCCGGCACTCTGAAGGCAACAAAGGCACCACTAAGCAAGGCGAAAGCAGCAAAAATGAAATAAACCCAGCCAGCGCCGCCAAGAGTAGAATTTAGCTTGGCGTTGATGATTGGGAAGAATTGAGCAACGAGGAAAGTAGCAACGTAATTGGCAGCCAAGCACCACGACTGAGTAGCTCCAACTGCTTCTTGGCCTACAAGTTCAGATGCCATCATGAAAGGGACGGGTCCGAGGCCAGTGGCGAAGAAGGCCACGAAGAGAATGACGGAGACGGCTGACAGGATTTTGATTTCCCAGCGAAGGGAAAGCGCAAGTATCAGCGACATGGACCCCATTCCCGAAATAGAGAGTAAGAGGCAGGACTTGCGGCCAATCTTGTCAGCTAGTGGGGCGCAGGCAACAGTAGTGATTAGATTGATCACCGAGATCATGATTGTGAGGAGCGAAGAGGTGATGGGGAGAAGCCCAGAAAGAAGAGATACAGAGTACATCATGATACTGTTGATGCCGCAGAGTTGTTGAGCGAACATGATACCAATAACGGCGATGATTGCAGGTTGGTATAGTGGATCACGGACAACTTGAAAGAACCCGACATTGGCGATTTCCTTCTGGGGCGTCTTGCCAGCTGTGGGAGTACGCGGTGTTGTTGGCTCATTCTCACTCAGGAGCCGTTCCTCTTCACTTGAGGACTTGCCAGTATCCCATGCCTGAATCTCATCGTCAATCCTGTTTCCGGGGCCTCGGATGCGTTGCAAAATCCGGATGGCTCTCTGAGGATTCTTGTGTGCTGCGAGCCATGCAGGACTCTCGGGGACGACCAAAAGTCCAATACCCTGTGCAAATCCAATAGCAGCGCCGACGGCTAGTATGATTCTCCACATCGATCCTCTGCTGAAGAAGTAGCCTAGAGTTTGTGTAAACAAAATGCCAACATTGATCATGACCTGGGTCAGAGATCCAAACAAGCCCCGCTCAGCAGGCGGTGCAATCTCAGAAACATATAGTGGGACAATGACTGTTGAAGCTCCAGCTCCAACACCTGCCAAAAGCCTACCAATTCCCATCACGGGTATGTTTCTAGCCAACGTTTCGAGACATGCTCCAAGGATGAAGAAGAAGGCTGTTATTCGCATTGCCAGCAGTCTGCCATAAGCAGTCGAGACAGGTCCCGCACATAATGCCCCCAGGAATCCTCCAACTGTGAATACTGATGATATAGCAGCAAACTGGGCTTCGTCCATGGGAATACATTGAGGTGGTTTCGTGCCCGAGAGGCTGGCCGTCGTCTTCGTCGTCGTCGTCAAACCAGTGACAGATTGTTTCTTGCAAGTGATCACATCTTGAGGGGCGTTCAGTTCAGCCTATTTTTGAAGTTAGTGAGGTATTAGAAGGGATAGAGAAGGACGGCGGACTCACTAAGTGGAAACCGAACTGAAGCGGACCCAGAGTTGAGATCACAATAAGTAGAACTAGGTAGGCAGTAACATGGCGAATACACTGTCTCATACCGCCAGAAGCCATCTTTGCTTGGGAATTGAGGTTGTTGAAGGAGCGGTGAACATGCCCTGTCAACAAAGCAGGACCGTGTTTGTAGTTTAATGGGATTCAAGGGAGAGAGTGGGAGGAATGTGGTTTTGGTATTGGAGACGTTGAGGTTGAGGTTAAGCACGTGATATGGGTAGGTAGCATACCTTACCTTAGGTAGGTACCTAGGTACCCTAGGTAAGGTAAGGTAAGGTACTGTAGGTCTTGATGAAACCGGTGGTCAGATTATGCAAGGTTTGGCGGATAAGCTTCCCCAGACTTTCTCTTCTGCTGGTTGTCTGACGGCTGGCACGGCTGGACCCACGATTTAGGTTAATAATACCTATACTACCATAATCCAATGCTGGACTAGGTATGATTTAAGCGTCTGCTTTCGTCCAGGCCCAAACAAACCCTATTTCTGTCTGAGCGCAACTGGTTAACCAGCTATAATAGCTAAAATAGTGATTTTGCACTTACGTGATTGGTTTATTACCCTGGATTTACTCAGCCGCAGCTTAGACGGTAATAGAGTTTGCTTGGGCCTACCTTACCTTACTTACCTTAGGTATCTATTTGTTGCTACAGTACTACTGTGTTGCACAGTGTCTATTTTATATCTGTTCGTAAAACACCAGCCAAGATTCCTCATCCTCCCCTCGTGTTCCCACCATAGGATACCACAGGATCATGGTATGACGGTATTTAACCACCTATAGTATTACCAGGCGCGCATGATACTATTCAGTCTTCCTGCCTGCCTGTACTACTACCGCGCCGCAAAAGTTGATTCTCCGGGCAATCAATCCACATCCATCCAGACACAGACACGACTCTCTCTCTCTCTCTCTCTGTCGCTTGCTGATGTCTCGTCTCAGCCCCTCACCTCACGACTCACATCATCCCACGGTTATCCGGGCCACCAACAGACAATTTGAGCCACTCTAGATGCTAAAAAGGCTTGTTGGATGACGGCATTACCTTTCTCGCTCGCACAACTCAACCATTCTCCCCGACTCGGCCCCCTTTAATCCCCCCAATCCTCTAGAGACACCTCCCCACCATCACCCACCACTCTCTCTCCAACCCCCTTTCCTCCCTCCCCCCCGGCGCCGCGCCGCCGAGTGCCGCACAGTGACATTTGCTTTGCGCGCGTGTGTGCTTCGCCTGCATATGCTGGCTCGTACATTTCGCATGCGCCCCGTCTTCCGTCCTAAAAAAATCAAAGTGGGAAAAGGAAAAAAAAAAAAAAAAACACTAATCATGATGAGCATGACTTCAAACCCGCCGTCATCCGAAGGCCCTTCCTCGGTTTCCGCTTCGAGACAGCAAACACTAAAAAGGAGTGTTCAGCAAGCCTTTGAAGGTCAGCCTCCCTTGCCTGTTTCCTACCTACTGATTATAATAATCCCCTCTGCTGTCCTTCATTAATACTTTCTTCACTACAAATCTTTTTTTTTTCATTCTCATTATATCATTTTTTTTTTTGCTTTGGATTTTCTTCTTCCTTTTTTTTGTTTTAATTTTGTTCTGTGCTTGCTTTGATTTTATGCTGCTTGCCACTATGCGTTCATAAAATGCATGCATACTACCTAATCCGGACGTAATCCGGCCTTGGCTTGTTCTACATCTCCAACATGTTTCCTTCGAGACGTCCACCCTTCCGTGTGTATTCGTGATGCATCACTCGTTCATTGTGCTAACATTATTCCAGATCCTACTGATCGGGGTACAGGCCCCAATGCGGGATACCAGAGCAAGGTGAGGGTCATTGACCGCTACAAGGTCATCGGCTTCATCAGCAGTGGTACCTATGGTCGAGTCTATAAAGCCGTTGGGCGTCATGGCCAGCCTGGAGAGTTCGCAATTAAAAAGTTTAAGCCAGGTAAGGATGCTTTGTCAGAGGTCGTGACCATTCATTCATTCCCGAGCTGACCGTGAGGACAGATAAGGAAGGCGAGCAAATCCAGTACACCGGAATTTCTCAGTCAGCTGTTCGGGAAATGGCTCTGTGTTCGGAACTCAGCCACATGAATGTCATCAGATTAGTCGAGATCATTCTGGAGGACAAGTGTATCTTCATGGTCTTCGAGTATGCTGAGCATGATCTCCTCCAAATCATCCATCACCATACACAGCCGACGCGACACCCGATACCCCCAGCCACCGTCAAGAGCATCATGTTTCAATTGCTTAATGGCTGCCAGTATCTTCATGCCAATTGGGTCCTGCATCGTGATCTGAAGCCGGCCAATATCATGGTCACTTCAGCCGGTGAGGTTAAAATTGGAGATCTGGGACTTGCACGGCTGTTTAACAAACCACTGCACTCCTTATTCAGCGGCGACAAAGTTGTTGTCACCATCTGGTACCGTGCACCTGAGCTGCTTCTCGGATCCAGGCATTATACACCAGCAATTGATATGTGGGCAATAGGCTGTATATTTGCAGAGCTGTTATCACTAAGACCAATTTTTAAGGGCGAAGAAGCCAAGATGGACTCAAAGAAGACCGTGCCATTCCAGAGGAATCAAATGCAAAAGATTGTCGAGATCATGGGCCTACCATCAAAAAATACGTGGCCAAATCTCGTATCGATGCCAGAGTACGGCCAGTTATCAACACTATCAACATCAAGTCATGGTAAAAGTGGTGGTGGTTCCAGCCTCGAGAAGTGGTATTGGTCAACCTTAAATTCACATTCAGGATCTGCCTCCTCTACATCGAATGCCTCGCTCGGAGCGGAAGGTTACAAATTACTCGCAGCGTTACTTGAGTACGATCCCGAGAAACGCCTCACAGCTCAAGCGGCATTACAACATCCATTTTTCAGCACAGGCGACAAGGTGTCAAGTAATTGTTTCGAGGGCGTGAAGGCAGAATATCCCCATCGAAGGGTCAGTCAAGATGACAACGACATCAGAACGAGCAGTCTTCCTGGTACCAAGAGATCAGGCTTGCCTGACGATTCGAGGCCTGCGAAGAGACTGAAGGAACAATGAAGGCGGTATTAGCCTCACATCGATATTTTAACTTTTTCGCTCAGCCATCGGAGATTTCACATCTTGCCAAGCCAGAATCGACGTGGAATTCGAGTGCCACCGCCGCCTTGTGCGGAAATAAGTTCGCGAGTCACGAAACTCTCTGCACCGCCACTGATTGTGGCTTGTCCCCAAGACTCCCCAACACTGCCAAGATGCTATGTAATCTTACCAAGTTTGGCGTGCAGCGAAACGTCATCTGTGTCCAAACAAACACACAATTCTCTTCTTATATCTTCTTGAATCACCTCATTCTCGCTGTTTTGAAATCAACATTCTCAAGTTAACAGACACGGACACGCCTCTGGACAACTCTTCCACGCAACAACGAACCTCCCGACGATAGAATATCACACCACTTATTAGAAACCCGTCGCCGCCTCTACGCCAGCTCGCCCTCCAAATAAACATGCCTTTTTTCTGGACTAAGAGCTTCGGCGGCAGACGACTCGGAGGGAATATTACTGTCGATCGTCATGGAGTACGACGACCTGTCTTCCGTGCACGGCTGTGTGGATTGACCTGTTTTCGTTGATTCATAACATACCTCATTGTTAGTTATGATCTGAGTATGCATCACTCGAGTCGAGAATGAAGACCGCCGTTGACCTATGTGCAGGTATTGAGACTGGAGGTAGGATTTTGGATTATGGTTTTTGGCATTGTGAGCGGGGCGTTTTGGAGTCATGGGAGGGTGCGAAGCTTGAGAAAGGGATTGGGAAATTGGATTATTATCATTCCTATAGCTTCAATTAAGAGGTCCAATCTTGAATTAGGGGTGAAGCTTGGATTTGGAATTTGGAAACTTAGGACTTCATTCACTGTTCGTACCTTTTATGAGGGGCATATCATTATCTAATCAATATGTCCGCAAATACCACGAAGTTTATCCGTTCTCAACTATATTCCTTTGTGTCCTGGTGGTACAAATCCATACGTAAAGTTTTCCTCTAGAGGCCTTAGTATACTTGGCAGACCAAAAGTAAGGGAGCACTATGTTTCTATAGATAGTGACCGTAGTTAACCGAACATGATGTACTTGGCCATAACTCATCCGCCGCCGGTCTGTCTTCCTTTCATTTACAGGGCCTAACTCAACAAGTTCACTCCAAGAGCCTACCACCACCCACCACCAATAGAAACGAGCCACCACCTCCATCCTGCAACATGGCTAAGAATCGAAAACGAGAAACAAGAATATCCTACTCCCACACCACCCTCCACCCCCCACCTAAATAGACTCTATTTAGTGGGTTCTATGGACCGTTCGTTCCACCTGGAGATACCTAAGGTAGTATATTAAAAATCTCTCAATAAACATCTCCATAATATAAAGCCCTTTAATTTAATTAATTGTTTTTTTTTTACCTTTATTGAACTGTACCTGATAAATAACGTAACATATATAACACAATATAAATATTTTCTCTTCGGAG
>JAJONI010001246.1:1371-13592 GCA_022190145.1 Pezicula rhizophila
TGATTTCAAAGGATTATATCTTGAATGTATTACGCCTTTCAAGATGAGTTAACAGATGAGCAGCAGCTAGCCTCTAGGAAATCAATTCATTTTTTCAACTACGGAGATTGGACGGTCTGGCTTTCCTGCAATCCTCTTTAACACTCAACTCAAGCTGGACCTTTGGCCAGAAACAAAGTTTGTGCATGGCAATAACTCTTCATTCCAGCAGCACCCCACTCACTTCCAACGGCCGCTCTGCTTGTGGCCTCCAAACGTAGCCATTGGGGTTATAACCGTATGTGTATTGACCCAGACACTCTCCGCCTGGATTTCATGTGCGAGCTCGCTGGCCTTCTGGACATCACTACTCCAAATCGATGCACCAAGGCGCATAATTGAGCTGTTCGCGCGCATGATGACATCTCTCTCGTCCTTCCAGCTCCCAAGCAGAATGATAGGGCCTGGCCATGGTTAGCGAAAGAGTAAACTTTGTTTTATAAGAGGCACTACTAGCAGACGAACCAAATTACTCCTCAACAACAATCCGGGAATCATCGCCAGGCTTCTCAATAATCATTGGCTGGATGAAGTACCCCGGTGATGACGACTGAACTTTACCTCCTGCTGCGACCTTCCCGTCTTCCTGCTTGATGTCGTCTAAGAATGCCTTCACTCGCTTGTATTGTTGAGAGTTTTGAAGCGGGCCATGTGTGCTGGTTTCCAAGGACCCGTCGCCAGTCGTATAGAGCGCCAGGTTTTGGACCATGGCGTCTTAGAACTTGTCGTAAATGTCCTCGTGCACATAAATTCTCTTGATCGTGATGCAAACCCAGTGCCAGGTTTAGAAAGTCTCCATAGAGGAGCAAGCCCTTGATAGATTCTGGTTTTAGGAACGCACGAACCTGCCCAAGATTCATGAATGCATTCGCCGCTACCTACTTACAAAGTTGGTAAGCATGTTTTGTTTTTTTTTGTTTTTTTACTTTGAAGACGACGTTCTGAGTTAGCTAACCTTTGCTGCAATGCTCTTAACGTCAACATCGGGGAGGATAATCGCGAGGTCGTTGCCACTTCTGTCTGTCATTTGGATTTACGACGTTTTCAACTTTTGTACGATAACAACAACTCGAGCGTAATACGGGCCAAGTTCTTGCTGGCATTCTTCATGACCTTTTTACCTGTCGTGTATATTAAATAACACTAAGGTTGATGTTTATATCCTCCTTACTAGACTGTGGCCCTATTAAGTATTGGGTTAAAACAACCTCTAGCCTAGTTAAGCTAATAACCTACGGCATAGTATGCTCTCCCCTTAGTACGTCCTCAACTAGATTTAGTAGAAGACTTCTTCGTAGTCGAGCTGGAGGTATGTTTAGTGGTGGTCGAGGTAGTCAACTTATGCGTCGACGTAGATGTCAGTTTAGAAGTTGATTTTGTGGTTGAAGTAGATTTCACCGATGATTTAGACGTAGTCGTAGTTCTACTACTCGACTTCGTGGACGATGTAGATTTAACAGAAGACTTTGACGACGTAGATTTACTAGAAGACTTTGAGCTCGTGCTCGTGCTCGTACTCGGTGGAAGCAAAAAATCTACCAAGTCAAATAGTGTACTTGGACTAGAGTAATTGAAGTGGTATTTCGCGCCTGCGAGATCGTTGTAGCAGGTGACCTCACTTTTTGCATCTGCAATTGCATACTGGGCATGATATATGTTTCTGCACATGCCCGCTCCTACGAGCCCGAGAGATGCAACTGCCGGCTGAGCTGGGACGACGGTGATCCATCCACAGGTTCCCACCCCAGGCTGTCCTAGATCGTATGGGGTGACTGCACTCCACGATCCTTCCGGGCAGGTGAAGATACCCCAATTCTGGGGCGAAGAGGGAGTCGCGACGCCGAGGTCGTAGAAATCGATGAATGTGCCGTTGCTGCTTGGGCTCGTAGCTGGTAGGACGTTGTACGCGATGTCTCCGATCTCCCAGCACTGGCAGCTATCGTCATCGTAGTAGCGAATCGCAGCCATGAGGTTGGCTACTCCTTTCCAGCTTGCGCATTTGTTGCCGCAGGCTTGGTCGTCTGGTGTGGTATAGGTGGCGATGAGAGAGTTTTGTCCGCTTGCAAAGAGAGAACCGGGATTGATGTTTGCGCAGGTCCAGACGAGTTGCTTGAAATTTGGCGACTGGATATTCATGATCCCAAGACTTCCGCCACAACCGCCTGGTAAGGCTGCGACCCTTCGCAGGAGAAAAGCCAAGGAAAGGACACCGAACTTGGTGACATGACGCATGGCGAGACAGAAAGGGTGAGTGTGAGTGTGCGTGTGAGTGTAGTATGCTTGGCGGGATGAAATGATGCCAAGGAAAAAATGAGGTGAGGTTAGCAGCCTGCGTCCTTTTAAGGCGGGTGCAAAAGCACAAAGGCTTTCTTTCTGAGGCGATCTGCCTCATCACTCTCGGTGTAGATATTGAGGCTCAATATTTCCGATCAGCCCATTTTAATGAAACTTCCCAGAGCTAATTCGTTGTTTTTGTTCAGCTAGTTCAGCTGGGCGGAAGAGGAAACATTCCATCGGGTGAAAGGGGCTTGGCGAGGTTCACAAAAATGAAGCTATTGATTATGGCTTGCAAAAACTTTCGCAAGGCGTTTCTCAGCCTGTCTGAGCGAAAACTAAAATTCTATTAATTAACCCTACTAATATAAATGTTTATCTGCTATAATAATTATATAGTATCAGAGGCACGTCATAGTGTTCTCTCATCATTACATTCTGTCTCTTTCCTAGGATGAAATAAGCGTAACAGGAAAAGAGTTTAGAATCACACAGGCCACCGGAAAATTCTCACTACGAGTCAAATTGTGATAATGGTAGTTAAACAACACTGCCCAAAGACATCCCCAGATGCTCCGCCACAGCTTCCAAGCTTCGGTGCTGAACATGAGCATACCAGCTTTCAATCTCCATCGGCTCCTCCTGAAGCGCTTCAATAAACCCAGCCAAGTCCGCCTCAGGCTGCAGCAACTCCAACGGTCCACCATCTTTGCCTCGAGATTGGAGATTAGACTGGAAAATGCCCGCGGCGGAGAACGGAAGGAAGTCTTCGTAAGTGATCGGATGGGCTTCAATCATACCTTGTGAAATGAGCCGCTCAAGAGAACGCTCATCGAGCAGCTGTCCATCCTCGTTCCGAGTTGCTTTCTCGACGCAGAAATACTCGCAGTAAATGAGTCCTTCTTTCCTCAATTCAGCCCAGGTATCAGGATATTGCTTGAAGACTTCTTCGGCAATCCTATCAGCCTGTTCAGGCTCCGCATTAGCAGCTAATGCCATGCTTTCTCGCAAAAGTCGGTCGTAGAGTTTCCTTCCGCGAGCTGTGACCGAGGCGCCCCGTTCCTCGATCTCCCCAAAACGAGCTCTATGACTGGCCTTGATCAACTCGACTGTAGTAGGGGCGGAGCTTGGGTCGATACTCTCGCTTTTTCTAAACTGGACATGTTCTTCAAGAGCTAGGAAGCTGGTTTGGCGCAGGAGAATGGGACACTTGCGGATGGGGGGCCCTTCGATGCGTGACTTTGTAGCCATGCCTGCTTCCTTCATAGCAGCCTGGACAGCCGAGATGTCTAGGGTTCGAGGTGTGAGGTGATTGATATGAGCACTCTGAAAAGATGCAACGTCGGCTAGGATAGGATGTTCGGCATTTAGGATGCTGTACTGATCAAAGGTGGCGGCAGCCACCGCCTGCCAGCTGAAGGTCTTCAAAGCCTCAGGAATGAAGACAACAGCTTGGTCTTCTGTAAGCTTGCCATTCTGGAACTCGGCAGTCTTAAGAATTTCGATGAGTTTGGTTGAAAATATGTTCCTTTTCTGGAGCAGTTCCCACGATAGCTGGCGTGCATCTTTGGAGGCGAGGAGATTTGGACGAAGCAGGGTCGTGAAGATGCGAAAAGGGTTTCGATGAAGGCTCTGCATGACTGTAGGACGAAAGCATGTGGCATGCATCGGAAGGCCTGCGACCGATAAATCGTAGTATCCAACTGGGTGCATCCCAAGAACAGCAAAGATGCGCTTCACTGTTCGGAGCTCGTGCGAGGTGCCTAGCCGGATGGCACCGTGGCGTTCAAGCGTGAGCCTCTCGGTACTTGCTCTGATAGCAGTCGTATCGACGGCAAGTTCTTCATTTTTACTTAGCAGGATATCGTGGTTGACTTGGCGTACAATATTAAGTAAGTCCCCATACAGCGGGACTTCGTTCCGGTACATAGCCGACATTGCCAATGCGAATCTCGTCCTCAAATCGTCAGGTTCGATGAAACCGGCCGCACCAGCCGGGGCAAGGTCCGTCATATGTTGAGGGTTGATGACGGACGACATAATGAGTTACGAGTTGTTGATCCCTTGGACAATGGGTAATAAAGCAAAGACTTACTTCTAGATGAAAAATGCATGTATTATCGCCACCTAGGCTCTCGGGCGCCTAAATCATATATTTGCACCAGATCTACCAAACAGTTCCGGGTGGCGTGAACAACTCCAGCATCATCGCAAGATGATCTACGAAGTAAGTCGTCGATTTTAATCTGATTTCTTACAATGATCCGTCGTTTATCAGAGTGGCACTCTGACTCCGACGGCTTCGCTTATTTCCACCGAGCTCCTGGCGTTCGGCGACTCACCACCATGCCGAACAGCTGTTCCCCTGCCAACCGTGGTGCCTTGTTGGATTGTTAGGGATGATTTCTGTAAATCTATAGTGAGAAGTGCCCATATAATTATTTACAGGCCTATAACTCTAGGCCCTGTAACTCACTATTTAATAGAACCAATGTAGAGCTTAAGGTTTCAGCTTACCTCTAAAGATAGCAGCCACTAGAACTGTAATTTGTTAGGGTCGGTTTAAACTGTTATTCTACTTGTTTCTTCATTGACTAAGTCATGGTGAAGGGGCCTGGTTTGGTCCCCAAAACGTATGTTATGGTCTTTGATTATGTTGAGTAGATGATTAGCTTGTTATGAGATAGGTTACTTGTGATTTTCAAGCTCACGTACACAACACTTTCAAAGACTTCGTGGCGTCGGCAAAGCGCCTCTGGAGAATAACATGATTCCCAATAGGCCAGTGTTATCCAAACATGGCTTATCGGAACCTAGATGCCTCTGGTTCATGCAGCTGCAAAAATTTGTCTTGTGCCTTGAAAACGTGTTCTGGCGACTTGCCCACAAGCTCCTCGTAGATCTTAGGATCTGTTGCTCCTTCCAAGCCAAAGATTACACATTGGCTGCCCTCGTTGAGACCCAGCCTTTCGCGCAAAGTGTTGTCGCTGCCAGCCTTCAAGAGAAGTCCCATGTTCGCAGCTGATGACTCTCCGCAAACAATAGGTATGTCACCATGCTTACCTTCGGCCAAAGCTATCATCCCATCAACCGCAACAGAATCGGGCACAGCGACAAAATCACTAGTAAGCCACTCAAGAGTCTTCCAAGCTGCAGGAGATGGGCCTCGACACGCAAGCCCAGCCATCAAAGTTCGGAGGCTACCGTCGCTCAAACACATCTCTCCTGCTTTTGCGCTCTGAAACAAGCAGTCTGCCTCAGTTGGTTCAACGACGACACAGCGCGGAAGCTCGACCGAGCTACCTGCTGGTTGAATCTCGCGACAGCGCTTGTGAAATCCCAAAAAGACGGCTGCCGCAATACTGCCAACGCCACCGCAGACAAAGAGATGGGTGATGTCCTTGAGGCTTGGTAGCATCCTAAGGGCCTCTTCGACAACGACCATATATGCGTTCATGACGTCCTGGGGAATACCATGGTCGAAATCCGCCCAAGAAGTGCTGCTGACGAAGTGCCACCCGTTCACCCGCGCATCCTCTTTGGCTCGGTTCACCGATGCCTCGTATTCTCCGTCGATTCGGATCACAATAGCGCCGAGACCCATCATCATCTTAGCACGCCCTGGACTCACATGGCTGTGGATGTAGTCGACACAGCGGCAACCAAAGACTTTGGCTCCATACGCAAGTCCCCGACCTTGATTGCCGTCTGTCGCGACACAGACGGTCACCTGCTGGGTAATATGATGATACTTGCTGGTGCGAAGCTCAGCCGATGAAGGGTACAGGCCGGTCTGGCGTTGGACTTCGTCAGCAAGGATTCGGTAGACGGCGAATGGTGCCCCTAGAGCCTTGAAAGAGCCAAGACAGGTGCCGAAGCGTTTGCTCTCATCTTTGACAAAGATGTTGCCAAGGCCTAGCGTTTTGGCGATTTGGGGCAAGCCTCGTAGTGGCTGGGGCTCATATTCTGGCCATGTCTGGATTTCTTGAACGGCAGGACCCCAATTGTCGAGGTTCTGGACGCAAATAGCTGCAGCCTCTTCGGCTGCCTTGGACAGCCGGTGGGTGCTGGAGTAATGAGAGTAGTAGCTGGTGGTCATGTTGAAGAATAAGTAATAAGTAATAATAATAATAATAATAGGCCTGGAAGATCGGAAGATGCGATGTAACATGGCCATAACTTTATAATTCATACATTATTGCCGCTCTTGCTCATATCAAATCACATACCTACCTGAGTGCTGTTGAGGAAACGGGAATTCTTTCCTGGGCCGAGGTCGAGTCAGTGGTCAGTCACTCCGGCGAGATTTCAACCCTCCGAAGTAGTAGGTACAGTACCTAGGTAGTGCTTGCTTGCTTGCCTCAGGCATAGAAACCGAGCCCAGATAAGCAGAGATTTCCTGGGGAACTGACTGACTGCACTGATGATGATGATCATCATCGGCATCGATAATAATTGACATACAGAACTATGTCAATTAACCACATCCTAATAGTGATTCGCTAATCATTCCTTTCCGCTATAAATAATACCCTGCAAAATAAAAAAAATGCAGAGAACGCCACAATCGATACTTAGCGGCAGCAGTGCGGCTCACAGCGCCCGGAGTATGCTGCGTGCAGGGAAGATTACCGCGTAAGTCAGTCCCTCGTGGGCGATACCTAGATACATAGATCCAGTGAGGTGAGGTGTCGGTGTTGTAAAGACCCACGTGACGCTTACCTCTTTGTACCCTTACCTTATAGCTGCTACCGATGTCACGAAAGAAAGGTCAAATGTAGCGGAGGTCGTCCGTGTCAGAATTGTCAACAGTCTGAGAAGGCAGATGAATGCTCGTACCCGCAAAGAAATAGGACGATCAAGGTTCCACAGAGGTGAGCCGACGTCTCAGCCCGAACGAACACCCCTTAGGTGACCTTCTCTTGCTGATATTTCGAGCTTTTCGAGTTTCCTTGATGGCCTGTTCGAAGAGATTGATAGACTGAAGCGACAGAGAAGTGCAGCTCAGCCGCAGTCAGATAACAACAACAGCCATGCCAGCGAGAACGACGATGTCCATAACACGGAACCTCCTCCCGAAGAAGTCCCACGACAACAACAATCCCTCCAGTCGCCCCCAGAACTTCAGTCGGAAACAACATTTGAAGATCCGATCGACGAAACCGAAGCAAGTCCAGCAATTAGTATCGGCCCATGGTTCGACAGCTTGAACGTCTTCAAGAGTCCCGTCCTCATCGGCGAGGCTGCGGATGCCGCCTTCGCAACTCGATTTCGCCAAGTCATCACTGACCCTTCAGCTCCCGCGCCAACCCACCTCCTACGGCTAAATTATGCTTCGAATGAGTCTTTGATGTCGCTGATAGATGTCAATACCCCGTGGCCTGGACCATCTCGCGCCCGGTTTCTGCTCGAGGCAGCCATGAAATACCTTGGTCGTTGCTATCACATCGTGCAACCACAAGCTGCTGCAGAAAGCTGGGAACAGATCAGTCGTGATCCAAGTCGTGATGCTCCCCAGATTCTTCGCTGCAGGAGTTGGGCCTTATTTGCGATTGGTGAGCTCTACATCGCCAAGTCCATCGGCGTTGATGGATTTCCTGGAATGGTATATTTTGCACAAGCATCCAAAGCTCTAGGATATCTCGACGAGCGTCCCGAAGTCGAATCTGTCGAGCTCTATCTTCTTTTGGTCGGTTGGCTCTTCCAATGCTTCTTAGTGGCGACTAATCTCTGGTCAGTCTTTCTACTCGATGGCTCTGAACCGACGATACAGTGCGTACGTCTTTGCAGGTACAGCCATGCGTGCTGCTATTGTCATCGGCCTGCACCTGAATATTCCTGAGTCTCAATTACCAGACGCCAGGATTCGTGAACATCGGAAACGCCTCTTCTGGACTGCCTATGTTATTGATCGACTTTGTGCGTCGAACCTGAACCATCCACCTGCAATCCAGGACGATGACATTGGAATAGACCTTCCTTCCGAGATATCTACATCGACTCCGACCGACGACAGTTGTGGTGACTCTGAGTACCATGTTGCCAACGTCAAACTAGCTGGGCTGCTAACCGCCATAATCCGATCTGTCTACAGTGTCCGAAACCAAGCTGAAGGCACATGCGCAAATCTCTCAAGCCGCGTGCAAGGCTGCCTCAAAGATCTCCAGTCGTGGTTTGAAAATTTACCTCGCCCGTTGCAGATTGACGACAAATCCATGGGCGAACCTCATGAGCTTAAAGTCGTCTCTCTTCATCTGCGTTTCTACCAGGTTGGGCTTCCTTTCTCTTCCATATCCTTCTGCAACACGTGCTTCAGGCTGATCCTCACCAGTGCGTGATTCTGGCTACTCGACCACTGCTACTGCACGCTCTGCGGATCCAGATCATGGGCTCACGTCCTGGCGCATCTACAGGAGCATCATGCAAGATTCCTCCTAGTGCGACGGCACTTTCACAGGCATGCATACGATGCGCTCATCACTCTATCAGACTCCTCACACGAGCTTGGATCGATGGAACCTTCGTAACTTTCGATTGCTTCTTCACACAATATCTCTTTTCGTCATTGACGATCCTCGCCATCTCCAGTCTATTGGATGGAATAGGCAGTCAACAGGATCGGGACTCTTATGAAGAGGCATCTCGTTTACTGGACCAACTGAAGATGGCAGGGAACATGGTGGCTCAAGAATATAGTCACCATGTCGAGGTGATGGAGTCAACGTTGCTGGCACACATGAAAGTAGATCCTCAGTCACGACCATCTGCAGCTGAAGGACCTAGCGCCCAGGGCTTCGTCCCTCAAATTGATCGCAACTTTGCAGACGGGGCAGTGCCTACAGCAAGCATGCCTTGGCCAGAGCCTTCATTGCCAGAGCTGCTGTCCCAGCCAGTGCTGGACCTCCACTTCGTGGAAGCTGCCGTTCGGGAAGAGCACTCACAAGGCATGTACTGGCCAGATATGAATGTAAATAGCTAAGACGTCGGGGAAATCTGCACACGTAGCTTTTAATATTAGGTGGTTAAGTAGGAGATATCCCGTGCGGTTGCCAGTAGTCGGGAGGCTAATTCAAGCGTTCCCTCTTCACAAAAGGCAATAATGACAAGGAATTGGCCCCTGAGATCGAAATTAAGAAAGAAGACTGGGGAGAGTAGGGAGGGGGTGATAGCGCAGTCGTGTTCGGCGAAAATGCCCTAGGCCGAGCGAAGGTAGGACCCTCAAGATTCCCCCATCAGCTAGCATCTCTGCCATTTCCCTAGCCTCACTCAGACTTGCCCACCCACCCTTCTTCAAAATTTCCCATATCTTATACCCACACATGAGCCCTAGTTATACGTTTTCCATTTACGATCAAATTCCAATGGTCTTAAGGCCACACAGATTCGGCTTGGAGGCGAGTCTCAGCCATGTGTCGCAAGCCGCCACCAAATGCAGTTTCTATGGTCAAAGGGCGGCGGCATACTGCAACTGGCCCGGTAAGTGTGCCTCGTCGCCATTCCCGGCCTGCATTTCTGTCGGTCAACTACAATTGGCCATTTTCGTATCCCGCGATATGACACAATGTAGCGAAAGTAACTACTAATTCTTTCCTTCTTTCTAGAACTTGTCTCGGGAATTGGGCCTCGGCCATTCCTTCGATTAATGCCTTTAGGGGGGTCAATTACACATGGCGTCGGGTCTTCTGATCAAAACGGATATCGGAAGTCCCTCCTCGAACTACTCCATGGCCACGGCTTCAACGTCTGCATGGTTGGTTCTCGCAAAACCGGTACCCTCTACAATAACGAACATGAGGGCTGGCGAGGATTTAGGATCGACCAAATCGAGACCAAGGCAAGGCTGTCGGTAGGAAAGCTGTTACCGCATATCTTCGCCGTCAACGCAGGCTCCAACGACTGTTTACAAGGGTACAGACTACTGGAAGCGAGCAAGCGCCTGGGCGATTTGTTGGAAACCCTCTGGCTCGCCTCGCCCGGTTCAACCATTGTTCTCTCGAGCCTGCTAGTGAACCAGGACGAGGCTATGGACCAGCGTGTTAGGGATTTCAACAAGGAGCTGGAAATACTGGCCCATGCAATGGCTTTGGAAGGGAGGAAGATTGTATTTGTGGATATGCATGGTGGTGATGGGCCGAGCGTGGAAGATTTGGTGGACGACGGGACGCATCCTAATGATGCCGGATATACTAAAATGGCTAAGATATGGCTGCGGGGTATTCGAGTGGCGTTGCACAGAGGTTTTCTGGCAGAGCCGCGAACATAGTATGCTGAGTAGTTGTATATTGGAGCTGATTTCTAGACTACATCTATTAGGATCCTCGTAGCTACAATGGCGATATTAGGGGCGTTAGTCAGACGGAGTAATGGAGCCTCGCCGCGTGCTATAGTTCCTCACGTACTTCTTAGCAGTGAGCAGATAGTGAACGCTCTCCTAGCGAACGAGATTCAGGGGGTCACCATTCCAAATAAGGATGTGCGGGGAGGGCTAGAGTTCGCTTACACTACTCTGTCGATGCTTAGCTTGTTTAGGGAGGGAAGTCCTCTAGTTGTAACTTATATATATATATAGATAGATAACGCTGCTCGTAGACAGACACGTCATCACCTGGAGGATCAATCCACCTACTTACCGTAATTTAGCAGCTTAGAAACATCCTAATTGATTTAGATGTTAGCAAATCTTTTCGCACTAATTCGTAGGTAATGTACGGCGGTGTGCTACAGTACTAAAGATGATTTGTTGAGTTAAGCAGTGTGTTGGTGGTTTTGCTGGTTCTTGTATGTCTGTCTACCTGTTAAAACCTGTCTACTCACTAATGTCCTATAAATTAGGTGGGACAAGGACAGTAGGTTTCCGAACTCTAGAATGTTCTTGTTGTTATGAGTGCCTATATCAATGGCAGTTTATGAATCTCTAAAGTTGGGGCTGGAAAGATGAGCTGCTGGCGGTGATTTTCTACTTTTACAGCATACTGGGGTGCGTTTAAAATCTCTCGGATTCGCAGATTACTGCTCTTGGCTTGCAATCCTTTTTTCTTTCTTGCAGAAGACTAGCTCGAATGCTATTTTGGGGATTAAGTAGGTGTCGTTTTTCTTGTTTTATCTTAACTAGTTAAAGTACTCTGCTAGGCTGGATTATGCTCCTAACGTTTATATAAATATGTTAATAGTATGTAAAATTAGGTAGAGGGTTAGAGCAATTAAGATATCTACAACGCAAGCTGGAGTTGTTTGACAATAAGAGGCAAGACATCTATTTGGAGAAACACTGGTCGAATAGGAGGTTGAAGTCATGTGGTGCACTTTAGCAATCATAGAAGCTATGGAAGCTGCTACGTAAATCCGTCTTCGAGAGTCATCAATTGCGGGTTCTAGCCCTCGGTCTGCCGTTCCATTAAAGTGCGCTATAGAGTTCAGCACCTTGTTATACCCGTGTCTTAAATTGACTAAAAATTAGAAGGGCATTTATGTAAGATTACATTTCGGCTCGACTATAACTTTCAACTTTAGATATCACAGACTACATTCTCTACAATTTAGACGCGGGGTCGCGGAGATTCTGTTTGCTGTGAGAAGATAACGATATAAGGAAGCCTAACATAAACTCTACTTGAATGGTTTAGCTTGTTCGAACGTTCCACACCTAGACGAGAAGAGAGAATTTGTGCCGAAGTAGCATTAACGAATTTGTCCGTAGTCGGCAGAGGCATTATTTGTTCTCAATATATGTCGACTCGTCTAACTCTATTTATACCACAGTAACACACAATGTAGCTTGAACTAAACCTTAAACCCTACGGAAACCACTCATGTGTTATTATGCTCCTCCTCCTAAACTTCTTAGTTATAATATGTAAGCTAAAACACCCTAAAGAAGCGTTGTTTTTGCACTACAGGCATTTGCATGT
>JAJONI010001247.1:0-13569 GCA_022190145.1 Pezicula rhizophila
CCTACACCTCTACTTTATTATTATCACTCTGTCCCCTCCTTTGCCTCCTAGCTCTAGCACTCATTAATTAACTGTAGATGCTTTAAATCTCCGCTGTCTCTACATACGAAAGAAAAAAAAAGAATAGATAAAGCTTCCTACCTAACTACACGAATACTTTTAAAACATAATAACAACAGCCATCCCAATAACAACAAAACTTACAAGCGCCACAATCACTGCATAGCTTGCCACCAGACTTAAAATAGCCTTTCCCTTATAATAAAGTCTAATATATATATTATAATATAAAAATCATGCTATCATAAAACATCAGAACCAAAATTCCCTATATCCCCAACTCCCAAATTTCGTCACATCGATCACTTACTTGCTACAAACAACCTCGGCTCCTCTCTAAAAAAAAAAACAAAAAGCAAAAACAAAAAAAAAAAAGGAAAAAGGAACCAAAAACCTAAATCCAAACCAAGAATATCCACCCCAAACCAAAAAAAAAAAAGCTTAAAACGAACCAACGAAACGACAAGACCTGACGATCACGAAAGGAACCGCAAAAAAAGGAAAAACCCTTAAACCCTAAAAAATTCCCCGTTGAGCGGATCATCCCTGTGGATCGATCTAATTGTGGAGCCTCTGCCTGCCTTGACTCCAGAAAAATACTGGTAATTGCGTACACTGTAATAAGCAACCAAATTAAAAAAAGAAAAAAAAAATCCCAAATCCCAAAAAACCATAGATCGCATTATTATGGACGGGTGAAGATATCTATCGAATCAGAAAAGAAAAGAAAAAAAAAAAGAAGCAGAAGGAGATCGTTGGGTCGATCTAACAAGATTTGGGCCTTGGGGGCTTCGGCAGTACTCTTAGTGGTAATATTTTAGCGGGGCCGCCAGAATCGGGATTGGTGCGGAGTAACTGGAAAGTCTGATTAGGCTTTTAGGCTTTTCACCTTTTACTTTTTGACTTTGCACTTTTTTGGCTTTGCCTGTTTGACTTTTTGACTTTTTGACTTTTACCAAGCTATGTGTGTGTGGGTTTTGGTGCCACTTGACTGGTGGTGGTTGATCATTTGATGGAATGAATGATGGTAGAATCAGATGATGGGTACTGTAGGTAGGGTACCTTTATACATGCTATCAAAACGCTTGTTTTTTTGTTTTCTTGTTTTCTTGTATAGAGTTTGTTTGTTTGTTTGGATGGACCAATCAATGAGGCGATTATTTTATTGTAGTTGGGGTCTAAATCCTAGGCAGGGTAACTAGTCATGTAGCTACCAGCCTCGATGGTTTGTAGAGGTGTCTTTGATTATTCATCCCCAGTAGTACCGTACCATCCTTCATCCTTCATCCTTCAATCTTCCGTTCATTCCAATCTGTTAGACAGGCGCGATATCCTGGGGGCGCCTACCACTCCCGTGTAGAAGCACGAAGCTTCGTTGCCATCCATCTAAACGCCGTGACCCTTACATTCCCATCCTAACCTATCCCAACTTGTCCCAAGTTGCCCCGATCCGAGCTGGGAAGCCATTTGTCTTCAGTAGCCCAACCTTGTGCACACTGTTGTACTCCGTTGTCCCACCCCAATCCGTCCCAACCGTGTCCCATTTTCCTAACCCGCGCGCCCCATACCCCATACCCCATAAATGTAACCCATAATACAACTGCAAGAATGGAACAATGTCATCTCGGTACAATCCTCTTTCTCATCCTCGGCTTACAATATACCTTCCCTCTCACAGACCCTGCCATCTCAGCAGCTCCCCTAAACCTAACTATACCATTCTTCCTTATTCCCGCCGGTGCACTCGCTCTCCGTAAACTCATCTCCATTTCTTCTTCCGCAGTATTGGGGGCCCATTCACCATCGCAGAATCCTTCGTCCACGTCAATTGGCAGACCTAAATTGTTCTCTTCTAGTGCCGAGGGAGAGGTATCAACTTCCACGTGGAAGTCTTCTAACAAGTTCTGAGTGTAGTATTGGGTAGAGGGTATCGTAGGCGGGAATGATTGGAAGGTGTTGCCTCGAGAAGGCGGTGGTGTTGAGAGGTAGGGTGGTGATGGTGGTAATTGACTGGTGATTATGGGTTTAGGATCAGGTTTGGATAATGTGCATTGAGAGTTTGTAGTTATCATTTGCGTGACCAGTGCGTTGATGTCACGGACATGACTTTGGCAGGACTGTAGCTTAACATTGAGCTGTCTCTGCAACCGACAGCATATAGAGTCCGTGTTTTGCTTCGAGGTCGTCGGTCGCAATGAAGGGGTAATAGGTGTGGATCGGCTCTGTGCTGATATATAGGAGTATTGGTGCTCGACTTCGAAATCATCGTCATCCACTTCTATAGGCGGGCTCGGTAATGAGTAAAGATACGAGATAGCTTCGTCCTCATGAGTTAAATGCGAAGAAGTTAAACCATTTACAAGATCAGTAAGGCCTGACTGTGAAGGTTTTCGTAGCTGTGAATGTGAAGGCTGAGCTGTCGATTGGGCCGAGGATGACGCCGGGAAAGATATGTCTCTTGGGGAATGTTGTTGTTGATACTCGTCATGAAGCTGCTCTCGATTCTGCGCTTGAGCGCCAAAAGTAAAGTTGTCAAACATATTGAAGAAAAGAAGAATCGAGTCTGGTATCCGTTTTTTATATACTCGTTTGTCTGCTTCTCAGGCCAAAATCGAGTTCTAAATGTAAGGAATCAAGGCCGCCCAATACGCTACATCCATCCATAAACGAGTCTAGATGGAACGAGTGGCGCAATCCAAACTGGACAGATGAACTGAGAAGATGTCGCAGGATTTCGTCTTTCCTTTTGGTTTTGACAGTTGTGAAGGGTGGTATTGGTCTGTGAACAAACAGTTGGAGCAGGTTGGCGAGATACCTCCGAAGTTTGGTAGACAGACAGACGCACGGGTCGTCGTGCGGTATTATTGTGGAGGTTTCGAGGAGAGGGTTGTCGGGTCTCATATGTACGGGTGTGCAGAGATCGCGAGGGTCAAAGATCAGAGTTCAGAGTTCGCCATCCCAAGCGAGCTCTCGACTTCCCTGAATAATCCTTGAATACCCTGAATCCCTGAATTGTGGGACACCCACCCCCAGCACCACCACCACAACAACCACTAACCACTAACCACCACTAAGCACCACTACCACCACTCTCAGCCTTATCCCTGATGCCAAATGATACAGCAAGTTCGGTCTTTACTATGTGCCAACTTCATGGAACTTTCTGCCGCCAGAGTGGCCAGATGACCCTCTTCTACTGCGTAACTCTTCTTCTACCCGGCCGTCCACTCTAGATTCTATGTGAGGTTGCGAAAATTCTAAATCTCCGCATTTCAATAACAATCATAATAATCCTCCGTACTTTGTTATGCTATACAGTACTGGGTAATCATATAGTAGGCGCTAGGTGGGCCCGAGAAAGGGGATAGGTAGCGCCACATAAGAAAAGTGCCCGAGTAAGAGTACAGTACGAAACATCTAGGAACAAGTTTTCTCTAGGAATGAATAAGAATCAAGAATTCGTGGGTGCAACACACGTGTTGTTACCAAAGGAACAGAAAATATGCCACAAGAGGGGGGCGGTGTACTGGGCATCCCCGTCGGTCCAACAGGAGCAAAGTGTCCCTATCACCACTACCCCTCGTACTGGACCAGTCATCCAGCGTTGAGGCGCTTCAACTACGCTTGAATGGGCATAACTCGGTACACTGCCAGACCACTCGGCATGCAAGAAGGCTTTGCAACGTCCTTCCTGTCCCAGGTGGCAAAGCGCCAATCCATGTGATTGGGTACCTGCTTTCTCCATGACCGTCATTTCACATCGCTGGGAACATCTCTGGGAAAAACTCTCAAGCTCCTGAAAAAGGGATCCAAAACCTGGCGGCTTTACGGCTTTACGGCTTCCAGGGCTTTTTCGGGAAATGCGCAGTTGAGAAAGCGCTGAGCTAAGGCTCTCGTAATGATGCACGGCCTGTGAGACCAGGCCTGTCAAAACTTCACGATACCACGGCTGAAGAAGAGAGCTAAGTAGACCGACCCCGTCTGGTTTCGCTGAAACGTGTTTCCAGGAAAAAAAACTTCGACGGGAACGGTCACTATTCTCAGGTGCTCAGAAGAACTATGCGCTTGCTTATTCCCGGAAGTTGGGAGTCTGGGAATCAGAAACAAGAAAGGGCTCTGCATTCAGCCTGATGACGTCTTTTATTGGATTGGGATCAATCATCAATCAATCAACCTTGGGGATAGGAACTGTAAAAATAACGGAAAAGATAGTAGGGAAAGCCCATGTACCGATATTCCCAGCAGCGGCACCGCGTCGTCGTCCATACCACCCACCACACAACTTGGAAGCACCCAAACCAAATCCTATCCTAATAATACTCCTCCCATCCTAGTACTAGCATGCTGTCTCAGCAAAAAGTCTGCACCAAAGAGGAGTCTAGGCTCGTCCAGCGACTGGCACTTCGTACAGTAGTGATGGGGTCGAAATGTCCCTGGAATGCGCGGCTTCAAAACGCCCAAAGTTAAACATCGAATCAAAAGGCTTACAAGTCGTGAGTGAGTGAGTCTCTGGAATGGCGAACTTGCGATCGGCATCCTGTGGTGGTGATGACCCGGGAAATGGGCGAGCGAATCACTGCGCCACACACAGTGCACTGTCACCCTCGTGGCTCGCTCAGCGATGCGCGTGCTTATACGTATGTATGACCTGCCATTCTGCTGGGATCCGTCTGTGTCCTTCTAGAAGAAGCGCTAGAATGCCATTACGAGCTCTAAATAATGGCATAATTTTCTGAGACTTGGACTTGGAGTCGGTGGTACCGATTTGATGGAGGGTAAGAATAAGGATTGGATGATGGTTGAAATTTGGACAATAGAGGTATGAGGTTGGAAATGCTGGATTCCAATCGACGGGTCGCCGTCCAATTTACCGGGGCGCTGGCCTGGTACGCACCCAGTACGCTATCAGAAGGAAGTTGAACATGATCCCCTAATTAGGTATTAAGGTCAACTGACGAGATAAGGTCAATCAATCGGATTATAGGGCCTTAGAATGCAACAAAACAAGGTTTACGCCTGTTTCTGGTGAAGAGGGTGTGAGGCTCTCAGGAGGGCCCTCTAGAACGGCAAGTGAGTGGCTGACTTAGACCAGTCTTCAGCAGTCAGCTAGCTACTCGGCGTAATTTCCAACATTTGAGACACGGCACTTAGAATACCAGTTGATATAATTCGTAGCCTTGCCGTCGACGACTTATTGTGAAGTCATCTCCGATACGATTACAAAGGTATAAGCATTTAGGTCTCTTGGCCCATCGCCGTACTAGGAAGGTATTAGGCAGTAAATGTGAAAAGGGGTGTGGTTTGGGTCACGTGATATTGGTAAATGTGCTGCCCTGAGGTGATGCTAACCGACACATCCATGATACAATCCATGATACACCCAAGAAGAAAACTAGTCCAATATGAACGGATATTGGAGTTCAAAGCTTTATCTTCTATTCACCAATTGGAAAACTACTGATATATCACTATTACGACGACATAATATGCCGACCCTTCCGTGTCCAATAGCGTAACCTCGAAGGAAACCACGTCAACAAACGAACACTTCCACTAATTGAAATAGGCAGCTATTTCTAACTAGTTCTAATTACAGAAATTCAAAATTCAATATTGCTTCAACCCCAGAGAGTTCACCGTGATTCCGTGATTCCAAGCATACCTAGAGTACACTTCAAATTGCGCACAAACTAGTCTTCTCTAGTAAGTGCTGATTATCTGCTGCAATTTTTTGTGAAGTGCAAATCGTATTACTCCGAGATTTGTATACTGTATTTCTCATGTGAAGGTAGAAAAACACGTTCCGCAACTTCCGACTCCTATATGCGAAGACACTCCAGCTCCCACCTGCTCGCTACCTGACCACAAGGAGAGGCTCCTCTCCCACACAATTAACTCACATAAAGTAATGTACACATGTACAAATTCTTCAACAGCATAATTCCTTTGAAAGAGACAAATCCCTTCTACGAGCCCAGCTGCATCAGAATTCTCAAAAACTTTCTCCACTGAATAGTAAGATTACCATGAGCGTCCATACCAAACCGATTATCAAAGTTCCGCAGAAGTCCATTTATTGAAACTCGAACACCAAGAAAAAAAATTATTCAATTCTTCCACTCTTATACTAGATTGGTGGTAATGGTATTGCTATACAGGACATGTCCTCTCCGAAACGAAAAGCGAGCACAGGATTCGTAACAGCCAACATATCCCGAACTTAACAACATCCTCTTCCTCATCTACCTCACACGATTCTCGAGCGTTCAATCCACATATCCACAGCTTCATTACAAATACTCCGATGCGTTGATACAGAATATGTGTCATGTTTTAGCATTGGCTAATGGAAGAGCAACAACTGCTCGCTAATCACCGGCAGACGTTTGAAGCGACCTATTATCATAACATTCAATACCTCCTCCTAACTCGACTATTCATACTAATCTACTTGACCTCAAAAATAGCCTCTAGATCCCTCAGCCACTAAATCAACGAGTTGATGTAAAATGCCTTAGCATATCTCGATTTACACCTCTCCCTGCTCCAAGTGAAGCCAGCGAACAGTACATCTAGTACACAGAGAAGAAGTGGACATCCCATCCTTACTGCCCATAACAATACGTATATCATTTGACAGATTGTGACATTAAACTAGAAGATCTATATCACTACTTTCGTGGTGTGCAAGAATGAGCAAAGATAAGCAGTGAAATCCCTCCTCCAAGAGGCACGCAGGTACGGAAAGACGCACATTCCTAGTATTGATAAGACTCTAGATGATTGTTAGTTATGATTGTGCTGTGGTATATATAATCTTCCCAGAAAATTTCTAAAGGTGGTAATTTTAGTACGGGTTTACTACCTTACCTTTACCTCTACCTATTAGATATGAGAAAATGTTTCGCGAAATTCAGTGGGTGACTTCGTACCAACTTCACTTATTTTGTATGGGTTGAGTTAGTTGTGGGAGCTAGCTTTCTGTTAGTTATATATATATTTTCGTAGGTTACTTACTACCTACTCGTTTTGTATGTACTTGGAGCTTTATGCTGCCGTAGGGTAGCAACTAATTCTTAGTTTCCAATCATTTACCTGCTAATTTGTATCTATGACGGTTCCGTGTTGGCAGGAAGACACATTTCTTATTGAAGTTCACTTATTTGATTCCTCTGACTTTCCTGATGCGATTTCTCTTTCGACAACGGGAAGTTCCTCTCTAGCTTGATCTGTATCCTACCTCTTCACTTGCTCAAGTTAACCAGTCTCGTTATAATAAGTTCTTCCGGTTGCTCTAGATGTGAGCATTAGTAACATGATGACCCTATTTCGTTTGTTAAGGAAATGGGAAGAAAAGCGGGAAACTTACAAGTCTCGTCTGATCAGTAGTGGGATAAATCCAACACTGATGATAGCTAGTGCAATGAAAACAGCACAAACTGCGTAGCAGGAAAAAAGAAGGACTACAAAATATCTCGTTAGAAACCCATCCTTTCTCTCCCATTCTAGATACGACAAAATATTCGCATACCAAGCGCAAAAGAGTTAATCGTATGAACTAGAGTATTCCAAATAGAAACAATTAAACCCCTTAACGTTGCATTCCCCTGACATACTTCACTCAATCAAGTAATAGCAAGTGATGGTGCAGGCAAACTAGTCGTGGTAAGAATATATCCTAGGAGTTTCAGGGCTGTGGGCGCTCTCCAGACTGCAGGTGATGCATTACCAAACATGCAGAGGAACATATTCTAGATGATAATTATTGGGCGGTTATTGATCGCGTCAGAGATTACGCCACTGAGGAGTGAGTTTACTACAGCGGCTCCTTGGCCTGCTGTCAGGATTGTGTTGATTTGTTCTACCCTGTGGATGTTGCTGTAGGTTGCTAGAAAGAAGTTAAGGAGTTTGGTTTATGAGGTTTAGAAAGGGTGGTGTTTCGTTGGAACTACAGATGTTAGAGCCATAGATTTAAAGTATCCGTCTCCCCTAGAGAAAGCATCGTATAAGCTGTGCGATCATTAGATATGGATTATTACCATGTATTTTGAAACTTACGGGTAGCAGATGGCAGAGCCGTAGAGGTGCCAAGTGTCTAGGATGCTCTTGAATCGTTTCTAAGTGAATTTCTGGACGGGCTTACGTCCTGCTTGCTTCATTCTATCTTCAGCGTAGAGGAGGTCCTGTTTTATACTTTAGATTATTTTTCATTCTTTATTTCTTATTTCTTTTTAGAAAAGAGACCTGTATTAGGAAAACTTGCCTCTTTCGAAAGCCACTTTGCTCTGCTACTCGAAGGCTGATTCGGCAGAGCGTAGAAGCCCCAAACAGCGATAAGAATTATGATTAAACCATAAAAAACAAAAGGACATCTGTAGATGGTGTTAATCAAGAGCTGGAGAGCCTGTGAATCTTGATAAGCTTACTGCCACCCGCGAAGATCTAATCTTCCATCCATATGCGCATAGAGACCAGCCTCAAAGATAAGTGTAAGAAATGCTCGCTTAACATATAACTCTACAATACTACCAACCTTGAATATACCCCGAAAACATGCCAGCGATATTTGACAAAACTTCATACATAGCCATTCTCTTTCCGAGGTTTGCGGGAGTGTACCATGCTTACAGAACCGAGGCAAAACCAGGAAACGCAATGGCTTCGAAGAAACCGATGAAGAAACGAAGGCCATATATCTGTGCCTTGGAGTCAGTAATTGCTGTGATTATTCCCCATCCTTTGCGGACTTTGACATTGAAATATTCACGGTCTGAGCTGACTTAGCATCTGTAATACCCATTACTAGAATAGGACGGAGAACCTCGCAAGCTGGTCGAATAAGGGTTGCCAATAGAATAAGCAGAACTACGACGTGGTTAGTCTATTATGTCTCGATGGTTGGAATCTGGGACGTACTGGCGCCAATGATTATTCCAACGTTAAAGAACGTAGAGAAGGGATTCAATTTGTTGCCGTACAAGAATAACTATGATATCTCACATAAATTGATATGGCCAGCTAGTGTTACCACTTGCATCATCCTGTATTCCAGAGACGTAGGTATTATTGTACATGTTAAACTTCCGGGAGAGAACCATAACTGCTGTCTAACTCAGCTGATATTTATGTTGTCAAGATTCTGAATAAAATTTGCGAACAAAATATAGGAACTAAACAGGGATTTAGTTTGGTGAGTATCAGAAGACCGAGGGGAAACTTACAAGATGTACGAATCAATCTTTTGTACTAAGTTATGATCTTGATCTCTGTTGAAATATTCAGGTAATTTTGTACTCAAGAAATGTCGATTATTCGAGGTGTTATAGCCGTCTTCTACGGTTTCTACCAAGGTCTTCCCTTATCATTTCCAACATCGAGTGAGGGCATTGTAGACCTGAGTCTTCAGAGGACCCCGTTTCTCTTTCAAGGTGGGACATCTACAGAGCAGGGCCAGAGCAAGCTACAAGGCGATCATTTTGGGTCTAAATATAAGTATGATAACTGGAAAGATGTATGAGAGTTGCTTAATATAAACGAGATAAAAAAGAGTTAATGAGGAAAGGAAAAAATATCTCGGAAAAGATATCACAATCAGAGAGTCACTACTTATTTCAAGGAGTTCCTAGTATTTATTCCTCCTATCTATCCAGGATAGTTAAAATTTAAAGTTGTTAGATCTGTGAGGCTCTCAACACCATACTAACCCTATTTATTACATACTCGTAGGTATACTATGCTCTAGCTTTGAATTATTTGTGCTGCAGAGGCATTTGACCATGTACGCCGCAAGGGTGAATGGTAAAAAGACTCTGAATGGAGGGAGAACAAAACATCTAGGGCACATAATTGGCTGTTCTAATGAAAATTATACTGAAGGGAACCCAGAAACTTTGCGTGAAGTTTCAGCGTGTAGGTATCCTTAACACTCGCTAAGTGAACCGTCGCGCGAGCGAGATGACAACAAAATAAAATTGACAGTAGTTGAGGTGAATTTCTAATTACATAAATAGAGAATCTTCTGTAACTGGAGTTCTTTACTAGAGCAATTAAATTATGTTTAAATCAAGTTGAATGTATTTATATATAGCTGTTATTAAGTACCTATGCGTCCAAGACACCGGCAGAACATTGCAAAGTACTAGTAGTAATTTGAAAACAATATGTTGAATTAGGATGGTCGCAAGTCCGTGTTCAAGAGATGCAGCGCCAGTGTCACAAGTGCTGCTAGTACGAGATCCTGTCAACTGCTTTGTTGATATACAACTTGCTTAATAAAAGCAGGTATTTGTTAGTATCACGAGTCAATGAAAGAATTGAGGTGCTGTGAATAAAGTTGTATTTTTATTAGAGCACAACTAAACAAACAAACAGGGACTTCAAAGCCAGTGATAGTTAATAACTGATTATCTGTCTTATCGCTTTCAAACTTGCTATACACATTGCTCAAACAAAGCATATAGTTGTTCTTGTTAGTGTAACTTGTAAATTAATGACCCAAGTGCTATAGCGGAAGAAGTGTGGTCGTTGGGCACAACCAACTCTTGATTCATGATTTGGTAAATTAATTCGCATCCGCTATATACGGAAGTTAGCGATTAATTTTGTATTTCGAGGACAGTGCCAGTTGGATGGAATGAAGTCAGCAATCCATGTTGAAGAGTTCTACGGTAGGTAGTTAAAACAAAATCGGTACCCCGACCTGACTACTCGTCAACTATCGGGGGACAAGGTTGTGATTTCGGAAGAGCCGAAAACCTTGTATAAAAATTGTTAGAAAAAAAGAAGAAAAAAAGAAGAAAAAAAGAAGAAAAAAAGAAGAAAAAAAGAAGAAAAAAAGAAGAAAAAAAGAAGAAAAAAAGAAGAAAAAAAGAAGAAAAAAAGAAGAAAAAAAGAAGAAAAAAAGAAGAAAAAAAGAAGAAAAAAAGAAAAGCTTAGAAGTTGGAATAATAACCGGGTTCGATCATATTCATCAGCCGACCAACGGGAAATCGTTGATAAGTCTCCGATCCGTTAGATTACCCCTGACGAGGTGGCGCTTCCAGGGCCTGGAAATTGGGATCTCCACCAAATTTAGAGGTCTGCGACGATGGCAATTATCGAGAGCTTCATGACTGAGTAACCTTCTTTCAACCTCATCAATCTCGTCAATTGACGAACGTAAGCTTCCTCCAGCCTCCTGCCTCCACCCTGTATCAACAACAAGCATCGAAGTACGAACGAACACTCTCCCTACCAACACATTGCGAATCCCTAGCTACAGGTTGTCAAGCAGCATTCTTCAGCAACCACAACCTTCAATTATCCTCCATCTCGATTCCATCCAGAACGACACATCGTATCCCCCCGCCAAGCCGCCATCTCAACCACGAACTCTCTGCCTCAACTGGCCTCTAGCTCCCAATCCACGCGCCCAAACCATCACGATGCAATTTCATTTCAGCCCCATTGCCTTCCTCACGACCCTCCTCACCCTCGCCAACACCGCACAAGCTCTTAGCCCCGCAAACGCAGGCCATATTGACAAGCGACAAATCGCGGCTGGTGGAGGAGTGGCGGCTGGTACAACAGCGGCGACGCAAGCTGCTACGGTTTCCGTAGCTGCAAGCCATGTGGTTGTAGGGGGTGTCACGACGGTTACATACGTTGCCTTTACGCAGACTTTTGCTACAACTGCGTTGGGGACCTGGGCTTTTGGAAGTGAGACGAGTAGTGGCGCTATCGGCTTGGGGACGATTAGCGGTACGGTTGGGTCGGTCAAAAGTAAGAGGGCTGCTCCAACGCCCGAGGCTGCATCGTAGGAGATGGTGGCATACACGAGAGGTGTCAGGACAGGGCAAGATAGACGAGATAACGACAGTTAGGGTATGAGGTGGATGGAAGATGGAGATGATATTACGAGGGAGCAGTGTGCACACTGTAGAGTTTGTCGATCACACCATTCGACTATCTTCCCGATCCCCAGTTCAGACGACAAGCGTATTCGAGCAAGCTCTTGAAACGATCATAACATACGAACACGAATCACCATAGACGCCATGACGCATTGACTTGCTATACCATTCCCTTCTATAGAGGAGTTATCTGGAGTTCGAGGGAAATTCGATATTTTCCTGGCGTATTCTTGCGTATATTTTGTGAGAGGAAGATGACTATTCTGTAATTATACCCGTAGAACAAGGAAACGTGGATGAATTGAGAAGCTTACAATCAGGTTTGGATTAGAGGCCAAGTGACATGGTGATTAAAATGCGTCAGTGCAAGGTCCAAGTTGACCACCTAAAAAGTCGATCTTAAAGGGACTGCCATCCAAACTTACGCTTCTAGTACTTCAGCGAGTACGAGTACGGCCTATGGATCTCGAATTGACAAAAAAACACAAACCTTCCGAAGTCTCTTTCCCCACAGCAGTCAGTATACCCCGGACAAGAAACTCCGTGACAAAAATGGAAAGAGGGCACAGAGCAGCACGGAGATTCAACAGAACACCAAAAGAAGAAGAAGAAAAGATCAACCTCGAGCTAAACAAAGCAAAGAACCAAGAGCGTGTATTGTAGAAGGCAGAGGAGTAACTCAACCTAAGGCCGTCAATAAATCAATCATTCCAGCCTCTATCAATGTAGAGGGGCCTAAGACGAAGATGGACACTACGTAATCACGGAATGTGCCATCGCGGCGTCGGAGCTGCACCATCCCCGTGGCTTTCAAGCATGAAGAGAAAGCGCGAGCACCGGCAGTCTAAGAGACCCGAGTTAAGTGCGTGTCCAGATTTTTCTCTTTTTTATTTAAAACACAAACACATTTGCTGTCATCAGCTACAATGTTGTCATTTTTATTGATTTTTTTTAGGAGAATGGTTATTATAAAAATAAAATATTAAAAGTAGACTTCTTAGAAGAAGTTTACTTTTAAAGAAGAAGATTTATTCTAGAGGGAAAAGTTATTAGAGAATAGACTTTCTTAATATAAAACTTAGTATAATATATAGTAATCTCTTAGACTTAGTATTAGCTAAGAGAGGTAATACTAGGTTAGTTAGGTAAGTGTTGGAATATTCGTTTCCATCAATATTGCCTCGTAGAATCGACCAATCGTGCTTTTGGTACGCCTATACCTAATTAGGTATAGGCCTATTGTACGTAAGCGCGTAGTATATCCAGTTTCTAGCTTCCGTAGTCGTAAAAGATAAGAACCATATACCACACCCGACGATTACAACGAGCATACTACGTAGAACTACGAGTCTGCCCCGTAATCTGGGTTACTATGGGTGACCCCATACAAAACTAACCTACACGCCGAATTGAGCGTTCGCAGTATACTTTACGCCGCATTGAGTGTTGGTGTACTGCAATATACCCCTATTTACCGGTACGGGGTATACCGACAGTAAGGTAGAGATACTATTACTAAGTTAAGTATAAAGCTTTTATCTAAAAGAGAATAACTATCTACTTATATAAAACCTTTATAAGTGTGAATTATTTAGATTATCTAGATTAGTATATTCTA
>JAJONI010001248.1:0-13568 GCA_022190145.1 Pezicula rhizophila
TTTAACTCTTGGTAAACTAGCCTTTATCTTATGAACTCTTTTTTTGAAATATAAGTTTTAAATTGAATTCCTAGATTAAGCTACTCAAACCAAGTCAGTTAACCAATTCAAATACAGCTCAACGTTGGAACTTGAAATGCTTCTGCATTCCTCATATATTTAATCCTTCCATCAATGTATAACAGCCTAAGGTACCCTGGTTTATTCATCCAATCCATAATTGCTCCAATCCACTTAAGAATCTCATCGCTCCCCGCTAAAAGCTGTAGCAGCAGAATAAAACATCGCTCAGGTGTTGATCACACCGGGTATCGTATCTACAAAAGCCCACTTCGTCGTATCATATCCCTTCCCTCATTCTTTCTATAAGCAGTCTTTGAACTCCCTTGTTTCGATAATTAAGATTTCTCCGCAGAGTGACTGACTGCCCTCTTCCCCCACCCGCCCCAAAAACCTCCGCCACCAGTAGCAGGCGCCGGTGCTGGAGGTGTGACATCTTTCACCTCTAGCTTAGGCGTATTCGTCCCTTGTGCACCGAAATACCCAGCAAAAGTACCAGTCCTTTCTAGCGCGACAACCGGCTGGCTGGGACTAGCTCTGTGGCCTAAACCACCACCCAAATTCTCGCCATTGCCCATGCCCATTAGCTTTCTCATAGCCTCGAGCTTCTGCTTCGCTTCTTCGGCCTCCTGCTTTGCGATGGCTTCCGCTGTCTTTGCTTGCACAAGCTCTAGAACCAAAGCGTCGTTATCAGGATGCGCTTGTTTCGTAGGCGACGGTTCCGAAGATGGAATCGGATTTTCGTTTTCCTTTGTCTTCAAAGAAAGGGCATGAGAATTGAGACTCGATGTACGTTTACTGAAATTTGGCCGATTTGAATTTGCGTTAGAGTTCGCCCGACCTAGTTTCAGTTCTCGAAGTCCAGAGGGGGCTGAACTACGCATGCCTGGCCACTCGCCGTCATTATCTCTGCTTCCATCTGACATCGTTCCTGTGCTACTTTTCCGCACCCTTGCTAGTAGCTCTTGTACCTGTTTTTCTAACCGTTGCTTTTCCTGGTGCACATTGCGGATATGGAGGTGTTCTCTCTTGAGTTCCTCTTTAATATTTGATATCTCTTGTTCTTGTTCCGAAATTTGCCGACTGTAGGCTAGGGTTTTGGACACCTCGGCCACTAATTGTTCTTTCGAGCGGACAAGCTCCTCGCGTAATTGAGATTTGGTTTGTAAAATTGAAGACCGGCGGTCTTCTGCAGCCGCTGAGAAACGATCTTCCACAATATCGAGCAAGTTTGAAAGTTCATCCGCGGTTGGCGAACCGTTTTGCTCGTCTTGTTCCTCCGGTGTCGTTTCAGAAGAGTCGATCATCTGATTTGTGGCCTCATCCTCACCTTCACCAAGAGTCGCATCCACATCTGTTTTTGTAGGCTTGACAGTCTCTAGGCTGCGCTCGCTGTCGGATGTCTGGAACGTCTCCGAGCTGCTCTTTTTCCTCAGGCCATCTAGCAATGACCTCACAGCATTTCGATCCTCTTCACGCTCTTCTCTTTCCCTCTGCAGCTGAGTCGCAAGAACGGCATGATCGCGTTGCATCTCGCTCAGAGCTGTCAACAAGTCCTCAATCTGACTATGAAGGTTTTTGTCCTTCTTGTTCATAGCCATTGATTGGGCGCGCATTGACGAGGCGTCCGAGTCCCGTGATATGGAAGTGGCGTCTGTCGCGGTAGAAGCATGGCTTAAAAGGCTCTCTGAGCCTCCGCCTTCCATTGAATTTAAGGTTGATGCGATGCTCTGTTTTGATGGAGACCTGCGTAGAAAGCTGACAGGTCTTGTTGGAGCAGTAAGACCAGGACTCGGGCTGAGATTTGTTGACTTCGTTGATGAGTTTGACCATAAGCGACCGAGGAATCGAGACGCGGATGAGACGACGTTTTGCGGGACTGCGACATCGTCCGCTTGCGAGGCCTTATAATCCGCCTCCAACGCATGAAGGCTCTCGTTCGTAACAACACCTGTCAAACTTACAAAATCGTTCACAAATTCGTCTGCGTTGTAATGGTAGCAGTCCCAAAGCCCTCGTGACAGGAGCAATTGCATGACGTCCTCAAATTCTGTGCAGGCCACAATCTTCTCCTCGTTCTTCCTCATCAATGACAGAGCGACTCTCATTATTGTTTCGGAAGCACCTTCAGCGAAAATGACATCGTAGATCCGGAACAGCATAGGTAGCGGGCACGTAACCGCAAAAAATGACAAGAACCATTGTGAGACGTAGGCAGGTTCCACTTGAAGGAAATCCAGATGGGCGGATAGAGTTGGCAGATGTCGTTTGAGTAGTTCGCGGAACTGGTATATTCGAACGTGAAGGCCGGAAAGATCGGGGAGGAAGCAGTTTCTCAGATCGTAGTTTTCCATCAATCTGAACCATGTTAGCATAGACCACGTATTGACTTGTGGTTCTTAACATACCGAACAAGCACGCAAAAGGCTTGTTTGTCGCCCATGTGCATAAGAAGGGGGCCAACAAGAAAGCCCAGCCCTTGACAATAACCAATTTTGTGGTCGTATAAACTGAAGCACTTCAGCACTCTCCCAAGCATACGTTGTCCGTCACCATCTGGATCCCGGAACATATCGACGCCAGGAAAGCTTCGCCCTATATCCTTCCCAATGATTCCCTCATATGGACTTGATTCCCCGCACAATTTATCAAACTCATCTTCCAGAAGTCTATCCATTGCTCCAGACATGCTTTGCCATACCACCCCACGCAAGGGAGGCGGTACCCCTCCTCTGATCTTCTTGGAAAGAAGTGTTGGAAGACATTGCGCGGTCCTGTTGTAGTCTTGGACCAATGCACCCCAGAACTCGAGATCGGTCATAGGCGGGGGTGGTAGTACTGAGTATCGAAGAGCGGAGGGAGTCGGGCCATTGACCATTTTTTTCAGCTGTTGTATCGAGGGTGGTCGTGACTTGCCATGAGCTCGAGCCTTCTCGATAGGACTCTGAGCCTTAACGGCACCAGCCTTGGGATTTGTGGCTATCATGTTATTTTCCTGCTCGAGCCTGGCCAGTAATAAAGCAGTAGACTGCATCATTAGTAAATAGGATGAAGAAGCGGTCGACTTTGCACTTACATCGTCCGACTCCTGATCTCTGGGCGTTTGTTCCTCTGTTTTCTCAAGATTCTCCCAATTGACCTCAGGGTCCTCGGACGCTTCTGAGCTGTCACTTTCCCTCCTGGAATCTGTATTTTGTGAAGCAACCGTTTCCGAGCCCGTCGGGCTGGCATGTTTGTTTCCATTGGGATCCATCATCGTAATGCTGGGGGATTCTTCAGGTGTAATGTTATCCCTCGATCCATCCGGCGAGACATCCGGCGAGCCCAGCCCCTTTGAACCGTCGTGGTCCTTCTCCGCTCCTTCTTCGAGTATGGGCTTGACGTGTTTTTTAGGAAGGTGTGTATCGACGGTCAAAGTGGGAGGCTCTGACAACCGTACTGTCACCATAGAGTCGTGTGGCATAGCATGAGCCTCCATATTGTCGTCGTTGTTACGAGTGCCATCAGTTTTTGGGGTGTCCATGACTTGAAGGCGGGACACTAGGTAGGAATGCACCTAAACCGTTTGCATGGGTTCCACCGGTCAAACTGTATTCCCCTCGAATCAACTTGGCGGATTCGAGCAGATTGAATATGATCGGTAGATCTTCAGTTCTGGCACACGCTGGTACGAAGGAGGCTCTTTGGATGGACGCGCACGGGGGGATTGTTTCAAAGAATGACAGGAAGAGCGTTATGAACAGTAACGAAGGTGTTCCATGTAAATGAGGTAAGATGTCAGACTCTACTGGGACGCACAAAAAGAGTGGCAGCTGCCCAAAGGATATCAAGCAGCAAAAGCAAAGTACAAAATCAATCGACGACGACAACGACGACGACGTAAAAAAGGGCTGGAAAGGAGTGGATATTCACGACGAACAGGGCCAACTCGGGGAAGCTTGAGTCGCTTGACTTTGAGCATTGGAGGGTCTGGTTCAGGGGCATGGAGACACGAGTGGTGATTGGTTGAGGGCCAATATGAGATCTGCACTAACTTATGCCGACGGACCAAATGGGGAACCAAATGCACGCCGACTGAGCCTTGAACGCCCACGACGACCATGATGGAGATTACGTTCATCTGAGTTAGTGCATTAACATGCCTTGGAGATCTTTGGATAGTAGAAGTTAAAATGCCCCTCTCAACGTGGTATTTAATAATATATTAATAGTTTCGGTCAAGGACAACCTACAAACAAACTGGCCAACCTCACCCTATCTCGAACGGCACTCTCTTGTCTGTAATTGGGTGAGGGCATCGTGCTCCGGGCCGGTCCCCACCAATAACGCAAAATGTAATTCGGTACCACAGACAGCATCGTTAGGTTACTACTGTACTGTAGTATCAGACACAGACCAACGGCATCATGGCATGGACGCTTGAAGTCAAATTGTAATTAAGAAACCATGCAATACTTCAACAGCTGAAAATCACTTAAAAGGGCACTTTCTCCCGTGAATTAATGATCTGATAATGCAAAGGAAAGCTAACTCTCAAGAAAAGTCACCCGCAACGCAACACAGCAAATAACCAGCGCAAGCCTAAGGCCCATGCTCAACCCCGATGATAAGAAAGCCCATGGCTCCCCATACATAATAAGTACAAACAGCGTCGTCATGTCGTGAGTCATGCTTAAGCCCCTCATATCATACCGGTCTCGTCTCTCATATCATGTCTTTTTTGTCGATTCTCCTGGGAAGAGGCCCCAATTTACTTGCTCGACGTACCCAATCTAGTCCATCCAGTTCAATGATCTCAAAGGAAACCTGTTGATCTTGATTTGCATGATCTCGCGAAGCCACTTATGTGGCAATGAGAGGCTCATTCTCATCCACAGATGGGACTTCCGTCTGTTTGAACTCCTCCTTTGGTGCCTCGGGGAAATCCTCAACCTTGTACTCAGGAGCAGCCTCAGTCTTGACTGGCTGCTGCTTGGTAGTGGCCACTGGAGAGGATGAACGCCCGCGAGCGTTGCCAATTGCTTCCTGAGCCTTGGCAGAGTAGTCACCAACAAGTTGCTTGGTGGATTCGGTGGCGCGGGCAGCATGGTGGCTAGCAAGCTGCTTGACCTGTTGTGTTTGTTGGTTGATAACCTCGGTGACGTTCTGGACATGGTGGTCGATAAGCTCCTTGTTAGTCTTGTAGACCAGGGGTCCGAGGAAGAGGATGCTGGTTGCAATGAGAGTCATTCCCCAGATAGGGACAATCTTGATTAAGTAGTAAGAGAAGAAGGCACCAAAGAATGCCTGTTTCTGTCAGCTCAGGCAAAGAATGATGAATCCGTAAAACTTACAGCGATAGAAGCTGGAACGTTTTCGGCAAAGACAATGCGTTGAGATTCAATGACAAAGAAGTTGATGAGCTCGTGAACATCGCCCAGGAGACTATCGAGGGTTTCCTTTGGCACGGTGTAGTATTTTCTTGGGCGAACCTGGGAAGTGAATCCGTGGGAGAAGAGTGCCTTCCCTGCAATCTCAGCCAGAACCGTAACACCAAGTGTCATCCATGTAAGCTTGAAGCCATATCGGAGGATGTTGAAGTATCTAGCAGCGAAGATGAACGCGACAATTGACAGGTATGCAATGCCAGAGGCCCGAGGGTTGTTCCAGCTCAAGAGGCTGCCGAAGAACGAGTGATAGTGTGTAAGCTGTTGGGCAGCAGAGGCTGGTTGAGCGGGGGAGGTCTTTGCTACTGGGCCTTCGGAATGTCAGCTATGGTCCTGGAGCTAGTATAATTGCATCGATACCAAGACGAAGCTGAACCTCATGCTTGGAGGTGCCTGTTCCGAGACACAGAAGCTATGACTTCACGCAGAGATTTCGGCCAGATAAGGGAGTAGTACATACCGTTCGTGATGGGGTTGTTTTGAGCTGCGTTAATTGCTGGTTAGCTAGGCTGTGGGGGGAATTTGTAGTACCTTAGGAAGACTATTTTGTTTCAAAGTTAGCGATTGTCCGGCGCACACCAGAGAGCTGTCGAGAGTCGAGAAATGGCTTGCTTACCTTACTCTCAACAACTGTTTGCTTAGCACTTTCTAAATAGGACGTGTTGTCAGTGCTTGGTGTTTCGATGGATTGTAGCAGGGTGTCCGCACCAGTGCTGTCGTTCGGAGCGAAATCAGACATGGTGGATGTTGATGGAAGCTTCAGGACGTTCGGGTCTCGTGGGATGTCAAGGAAATGTAGGTAGATCAGAAATGGAGCTGCTGCGATGCAGGATCTTGAGGATATCCGCTTTCTGTTCCTATTGCTTTTAGGGCATGTAATGAGGAGTCGGATGCGATGATGTTCTGTTGACAAACGATGATGGAAGGGTTTAAAAGGGAGAGAAGCTGCGGAGCACACACGCGAGCATTATTTCAAGTTCTGGCCGCTGATTGAACACTGTGGCGCACCCATGACGTCTCGCCACAACGAAACATCGGAAGTGAATCTCAAAAGCAGCTACAAAGAGCTCCCAAAAGGAGTTATTATCTTTAAGCTCAGTGATCAGGCATCCACACGAATATGCAGGTCCTTTATGGTCCCCCTTTTTTTTTCTTTTTCTTTTTTTCGACAGAAGCAGCACAACCTGATCCTGCACTCTCCTCGCTCTCAACAATAATCACGTCAAAACATTGGTCTTAGCGGGTGATCACTACCAATCCTACCTTCGTTCAAGTGCCGCTTTTACAATCCTGCAGCTAGCTATCTGTGAGCATTTGTCGACTCTCAAACTTGACACCCTTCACCAACCCACACCAACATCCCAAAAGTATCAATAGTGGCATATGACGCGTCTGATCGTGGTAGTACCCATTAACCTCTGTATTGTGTTCTGATCACAGTTAAAGATACTGTGGTCATTCCTACTGCTGTCCACACAGGGGGGGCCTTTAGCTTTACAATTTCTATTTGCATGTGATTATCAGGGCGCTGATCAGGCGACAAGATGTCTCTTGAGAACTGTCCATTGATGAGGCTGAACAATGTTAGATCTAAGTCAAGGAAGAAGGGCCTTCTTTTTTGACATCGCAGGGGTCTTTTAAGGAATTCTGTCAGGGCAGAAGCCCTGATGTGCTTTTCAGGGTCGTTGGTCATGTTGTGATCACGTGGTTACTAGTGGCTACACCTCACCACAGCTGCTTGTCTTGGGATCAATTATCTGGATTCCAGCTTCAATGAGTTCGAATTATTTTTCCTAACCATAGATTGAACTGTAGTGAGTTCGTATAAATTACCTTAGACGTTCAAATAATGAGTACCAAGTAGTACTCAGATCAGGGTGCAGCTCCTATTGTTTCTAGGATTCTTGGAGTTCATTTTATATAACACGGCGTACTATCACCACATCCCTTCTTGCCTTGAAATCGCAGTCATAGGTTCCTGTATATTTTGGTAGTAGTCCTAATGTCTCCGATATTCTAGCAATTCAACACATTTTTACCCAAGCTATTTTAATAATTTATCTCTTAACATGTCTATATGTAAGCTGGTAGTTGGATTTTGGTGTCTAAATAGTTACTAGAAGCAGCAACTAGAATGGAGAAATAGGGGAAAGCTTGTAGTGTACAGAGCAAAGGAGCCAAAATAAATCTGATCTGTGGCCAAGGGGGACCGTCAAATGACTAATTCCAGACACGCGCCACTGTTCAACATAATGATAATACAGAAAATTTTGTTTTTAGAAGCTATTTATTATGAAAACCATTTTATAGAATGGTCATCTTTGAATATTTTCCTCTCTTTTTCTTCAGAAACCCTAAGTCTTCTAGGACAATCAAATACTCGAATAGCGAGGCCAAGGTTATTTCCTAGACGTAGTGTTGAGTGCCCAATTTCAGGCGAGACAAGCATTGATGCGTTTTCTTAGTCGCAATCGGGTGTCAAGAAATCAGTCTAAATATGGCTTAATAGTGCCTAAACATATTTTGATTTCGGTGTTAACCTGATTCTACCATGCAATACCTGTATTTCCGTACTTTTTACCGAACTATTTAACAACTCTTAGATTGTGGATCAACTATGAGAAATGGCAACCAATAGAGCATCGAGAACATTCATAACAATTAACAGCAAGAGAGGAATCGACGACCATGCTGCTTGTGTAACGTTAAAAAAATACAGTCACGTGCACTTTGATGTGCACCACGTTCAGCTGCTAGTCTATGGCAACTTTTATGGATGGGCTTTTCACTTGGAGCTCAAAGGTTAGAGTAAGGCTCTTGAGCGAGGGGTATTGTATCATTGTGCAACATAACTAGAATTTGTATTTGTTGAGCAATTGGTTCTATTAGCGAAGGCAGAATTGAAGACTGCATCAAGTGCGGCTGTGCTAAAAGCCAACGCAGACCACATCTCCAGATTCCATTTCCCCCCTTTCAACCCTCTTCTATCTCTCGAACTGAAAAAATTAGAGCTACTTACTCACAGCTCACAGTGATTTATTGAAGCATATATTGTACTCCATTCAACGACCGAAAGACGACGCGAGAATGGCAGAGTTCGGCGTCGTTGCTAGCGGCATGGGCGTAGCCTCGCTGGCTATGCAAATCGGCGAAAGCATCATGAAGCTGAAGAACTTTATAAATGCTGTCAAAGAAGCCCCTGCCGATATTAGGGACATGGTAGAACATATCGAAGCACTCAGTGTTATTCTGGCCGAATTTTCGGACAATGAAGATCCACACCCATCACTATCTACGACGAAATGTCTGAATCTCTGCCGCAAAAGCGCAGACACATTACAAGACATTGTTAGAGATTTGGAAAGTGAGATTCGTCAAAGGAGATTTCGGGGTGGAGTCAGGTTTGTGTTGAAGGAAGGAATGCTAAATAAATTGAAGGCTAAGTTGACAACGGCTCAAGATATGTTGATGATATCACATTCTTTGTGAGCTGCGTTCTCTTCTGCAAGCGTTGGCATGCTAATCATATATAGAGCCATGAAAAGACAGCAGGCAACCGAATTTAGGACCTTACTACTCGCCCTCAACGAAATGAAGAATTCATTGCCTTCGAACCCGACATATCGCTTACAACAAAGAGCATTTGACGTTGAAGGTGAAGTGAAGGAACCAACGATCGGATTCAATACTAGATCTACGACTCTTGGCACAACGAATACTGTAGAGAAAGCTAGCAAAGCACATCGTATCTCGAAATCCAAGAGGAAACTTCTTCGAATCAATACTGCAAGTTTGTCCTGGCTAACAAAACGCACTTGGGAGGTTTATTGTTGCCAAGCTTACTCTAGGTGGAATATAACAATACGGACCTACAATATTGTACCTAAGGATTCCCTGGTTTTTTACTTGGCCATACGTGGAGATGTAACAGGCCTTCAACAACTGTTCGGAACAGGAAAGGCGTCGGTGTATGACGTTGACAGTGAGGGGTGGACTGTGCTTGATGTAAGCTATATAACTTCTATCTTTAAAATGAACTGTACGTTAAGTGTTTGTTTGACCTCGCTTAGGTTGCAACTTACTACTATCACCTTGATGCGTGTCGTATGCTTCTAGAAGAAGGAGCAGACCCTAATATTTCCTCTTATGGAAGGTAAGAGCGCAATACTCCGTTAATTGATCCAATCATGTAGTTCCAGAAACATGTGCTATTGAGGCCGATCCTTAATAGTAATTTGGTCACCGAAATCGCCGAGGTTGGAATAGATGGAACTCTATGGAAATTTCTGACATAATGATCTGTACAATCTTGTGTCTCATATCCCTGCAAATGAGAACGGGAATTGCTACCAATAATTTCTTCTACTTACAATTTCCCGAGTTTTTAAATTAACTGTGTGTAGTGTCATTGTAGTTGCAACGACAGAATTTTATGAGACCATTGAAACGAAGAGAAGAGCCGAGGCTGTTTACTTTGATCTCATCCGCTGCTTAACAGATAAAGTAGACCAAGATGTCTTCTACGAAGAACCATCCTTCTACATTTATAGAGACTTCGGGGTTCCCACTGACGTATTCGAATGGTTATTTCAACAGTCGAATCTATCTTATAGTCCCCGAAGTGTGAGCGAATGTTGGAGGATTGCACTTGAAATTGCTTCGAATGATTATCATGCAAACTCAGTTTCTTTAATACGAGTGGCCCTCAAAGGATGGGATTTTGAATCCTCAATTTGCAATACCAGCAGGAGGGACACGACTTTGATTTGGTTCATGGCTTATGACCTTGGAGAGTACTACTCACTGTCATCAAGAATTCGGAATGGGAGAGTTAAAGGGCCAAAGGATCAGAAGCCACAGGACGTAGAAACAGATTTTGAAATCTCGGATCATCCTTACCCTCAATCTTGCCACGCCGAGCTCCTCTCATTGATAAAAGATCTCTTAATCGGGGAGTCGAAACTCCATAAGGAATCTGCCCCTCGGAGCACAGCATTGCTAGGACTTCTCGAGGGATTTTTTGAAGGAGAACAACCGAATTACCGAGTTCCAGAGATTTTCCCCGGTTTACAATACGAGCCCCGGCCTCAAGATGCTGTAGCACCGATGAGAGTATGGCTTGCCCAGCTGCAAGAAGTCGGGATCGATTTGGTAGAATATGGGCGTACAGAACATTGTTTACACATCTGGGAGTTTGTTTATAAGACGTGGGATTGCCATAAATTTGGAAGTTCATATTTTGAGAAAGATATAGACGCCGAGAAAGTGACCAGTATGCGATTAATCAGCTTCACATATGGCCCTTCTCCTTCCGATTGGAATCTATGGATTACAGAAGAAGGGAACAACTATGCTGCAGATTTCTGGCAAATGATTGAGCACCCAGAACGTGCAATTCCGGGGGCTTGGGACGACGGTGAAGAATATCTGTGGGATTCGGAGATGTATGACGAAGATGATAATTTCATATATCCATACATCAGCGCCACGGATCACAAATATGAAGTTACCGACTACGAGCAAGGAATGGGATTCAATATTCCATTTGAGGTTGATGAAAGCGGTTCTCCCACTATTTGAACACTTTTTCAGCGGAGGTGATACGAGCTTCATGAATGTATTTCTTTGGATGACTTTGGGCTACTGCAATATGACTTCCGATATGAGGGTAATGATTCTAGGCTTTCATTGCAAGGAAATTTTCTGATCTACGGCTGTCGAAAATGACACATTTAGCCGAATATTGAGTCTTGTAATTTGCACTTAGAGAAGTATAAGTTAAGGCGCTTGAAATCTTTGTTATGACTTGGATGTACTTGCCAGTGCTTGAATTATGTGCATAAGTGTGGAACTCCCTATAATGAAGAATAACGGTACTTGCCCAGCGAGACTCTCGTCGCTTAACCTTTCAAAGTGTCTCACTGTTAGGCTAGTTATGTTCAATATTACAAACCTACTATCTCGAAAGTACTTATAATTAAGTAAATTTAAGCATGCCAAACCAATAAACCATGTCTGAATTGATGTTTCTCTAGTCTAATACCACATGCTAAATTCGGTAAAGGTCCCGTCTCGTTAGCTTTACTGAGCTATCACCTTATTCTGACTTTGAACACAGCCCCGCCTCCTCTCTTCAAAAAGCAAATATGTATCTTCGGTATTCATTCCGGCAGTTTTAATATTAATACAATCATCTAAATATCAAGCCTTAAACGGTGAACAATAAACCACACGCAAAAGTCCAATACGTCCCTACAATCGCGTAGCCAAATCCAGAAAACCTCCTATCAAATTGAGCACTGGTTGCTCTACAGTACTAATTCTTGGTGTAAACAGAGGAGTTCGTCCCTGCCAGTATCCCTTGCATTTTGTCCCGAAGAAGGCGGTGAGTAAACCATTACCACCAGCACTTTCGTAGAGTCGCACCACAGGCAAACCACAGCTTGCCTGTCTCTCCGTTGCCGAAATAGTAGGTCTATTTTGGCACGGGCTAGCAACACCAAAGAATATAGATAAGTAACTAACCAAATGAGTAATACTTAATTAATTCAATATTCAATTAAGAGAGATATTAAATTGTAAATAAATGACTTTTAGTTAATTTTTGGCTGGTTTAAAATTGAACTTTTATTGATTTTAGTAGGTATAGTACTTTAGTGTTCTACCTATGCCCAAAATGGGCCTATCATTTCGGCAACGAAGGCCCTGTGGTGGTGTTGTACAGCCGCTACTACCGACTAGTCCTTCAGGGGTAGCTGGATCGAACCAACCAAAAGTTCAAATTCTAGTCTCTGATATATATATATATATGTATGAGCTGCCGTCCCCTCCTCTAAGCCCTTCAACCCTTTCGATCATATTTTGATACAAGTTCCTACATCAAGCAAACAAAAACAAAAGAACCGTCAAATTAATCCGACCCTTCCTCCACCTGTTTTCTCATTCCGTGATTCCGAACACTACAAACACCAGCGAATAAAACCAAATCATCTACATCATGCCCTCCAACATCAACTCCAACACCGCTTCTCAAAAAGAACCTAACAAGATGTCTCAGAATGAATTTCTTATATCCTCAGGATATCGTCATTTTCAACATTTCATGCAGTCCTATCAGCTGGATATGTATGATGAAGATGAGTTGCAGGAAGGAAAGCAGATATTAGCTGGGCTGAGGGAGCTTGCTCAGCAGCAGTGGAATGAGGAACACCGGGGTAATTAAGGTGTTAGGGAGTGAGTTTTTGTGGTCCAGATGGTTTGGTGGTGGATTAATTGTGCAAGGAAGGTTGAGAATGGGTGTCTGGTTTGTTTGCGGTTAAGACGTGTTAGTTGGATTTGTTAGTGGAGCTGAAATGCTTCTGAGTTCTGATGAATTTGCTGGGTTGGATTGGCAATGTATTGGACGGGACGTCAAGTAAAGGATTTAAGGCCTACGTCATTCTCTATTTCGATTTCCGCCTATATTTCGACACATTTCTCTGTTCCTGGGTTGTATTTCCCTGTACTTTTAGTACTTCAGCTCGAGACTTTGACATCAATCTCTACGAATCCCACAACTTTCTCATCCACAAATCTTCCATCTTACTTCTCCGTGCCATTAAAATCAGATCTATGTTCGCCTGAATAATTTCTAACAGATTTAGACACATGTCCTTCACACGGCGAGCAGCCCAATACCAATCATCGCCCAGACCGCATAGCATCGGCAAACTACGTTTTCATTTCGACGAACGATACTGGGTAACCCGGGCACTCTTATTTAAACCATGATAGCATTCATAAATTCTCCATCTGTTAACTACCTTCTCAGCCGCCCTGGGATTTTCGGGATCACCATACACAGTCGAATTTAAAAAGATAGTCACTACATATATAATTTCTCGTAAAGTAGGAAATTGAATGATATGTCTAACTCTATCCGCAAGATTTGGTGGGTACCAATCCATTCTGTGCAGAAGAATTCTAGAGTGGAGTTGTGGTTGAATTAGACTTAGATTTATTGAGGGGACATGTAAGAATGAAGATCAAGTGGTTAAAATATTATATTTCAAGTATTTATTAAGAATGATTTGAAAATGAACT
>JAJONI010001250.1:0-13528 GCA_022190145.1 Pezicula rhizophila
CATACCCAGTATATATATAATCACAATCATGTTCACTTATAAAACACTCACATTCACATTCATAAAAAGTCAAACTTTTTTTTTAAATTTGCCAGATGGCATTATTTTTTTTTTGTTCTTTTCTTTCGATGACCATCTGGCCATACTGTACTATATCGTCATCATCCCCATCCGTGAAATCCAGATATAACTCTCAAAACTCAAAAAGTAATTTTGCAAAAGTAGAGCATAGAACAAAGTGCCAAAATATATCAAACCCGCCAACCAACTCCAGCTCGAGCTCTGACGCTATCGAGATTTGCCCCTCAAGCAATATCAACCTTCTTGACCTCAGTCCACTCCTTCTCGATCTTGGGCACTGTGACGATTAAAACTCCGTCTTCAAGCTTTGCCGTGATGCCATCCCCATCAACCTCTTCTTTCTCCTCGCTGTCTGTTGGTGGAAGCTTGATGGTGCGTTCAAACATTCCTACCTTCCTCTCCACCTTCGTAAGAGTCTTCAAGAACTCTTCATCCCCTTGTCGGTATACTACACCAGCCACGTTGAGCTCACTCCGATCTGCGTCGAAGTTTACGCCGACATCTTCCTTCTTGGCGCCTGGGAGTGAGACGTGAAGCACATATGCCTTCTCGGTGCTGAAAATGTCGATCGGTGGTGTGAAGCTATTCTCGGCATCTGCGTCCTCAGGGACGAGGGTCTCACCTGTCTGAGCAGCGTATCCTCGAAGTGCTTGTGCGTATGGGTGCGATGCAAGAGCTGCCATCAATCCACCCATGTCAAAAGGTCCTCCAAATGGTGGGGGGCCTCTTCGTCCTCCAAAACCGTGACGCCCAAAGCCTCTTCCGCGTCTGTCATGTGCGGCATGTGGTCCGCGAGGTCCGTGGCGGCAGTGAGCTCGGCGAGATCGTTCTCTGGGTTCGCCACTTTCTTCTCCCTCTCCTTCTGTGCGCTCACCTCTTGGAGAGACTGATCTCTCATCTTGAGATGGTGAGCCGTCGCGTCGACGTCCATGACGACCTCGTCGACCAAATCCATGTGGTCCATGTCCATGGGGTCCATGGGGTCCATGTCCATGGGTATGCATTCCTGGTCCTCCATGACGCCATCCTCCAAATCCACCGCCACGTACCCCAAAAAATCCAGCGCCCCAGGGGCCACCAAAGCCGCCAAAGGGAGGGGGAGGAGGTGGTGGGTGTTCTCCTGAATGATGAGGAGATTGTCCTGGTGGTGGGGGTGGAGGAGGAGGCCCCCAGAAGGAAAAGTCCTGGCGAGGATACTCACCATAAGCTGGGTGATCAACTCCTTCTCCAGAGAAGTGATTGTTATTGTTGTTTTCGAGAGAGCGAACCCATTCCCAGAAGGGATTTTGAGCTGCTTGATTGTTGTTTGTGTTGTTGGTATTGAAAGCCATGATGTAAGATGATTGTGGATAGAGAAAAGGAAAACGGAGGAGCAGGAGGGGAATTATATAGTCAACAAAGGCCACAGGCAGTCACAATAATGCGTAGACCACTAAGTCACAAGGAGGCAAGTATTGCGAATCCTTCTAATGGTCAATTAGAGAACAGTCATAAGCTGAAGCATACGCAACTCCGTATTCGAAGCGATGAGAATGCTTTAGACAACGGGCTCTATCAGGCACATGGTTGCCGCGCGTACAAGCGCAGTTCCTCAAGGCTCTTCCAATGTGTGTGGCTGAAGCTTGCCAGAACAACCACCTGGTGGCAACTTGTGGGGATGATGTGGCTGTATATCCCCGACACTTGTCGTCGCAATACACAGCTCACATACTATTTTGCCTCTTTTTATGACTCAGTAACGGAGTCGCCAATTCAACAATTGCCGTTAAATTCGAAAAACATCGGTAGGACGGTGACATCGTCGCCGTTTTAATTTTGAAAGAAAACAAAAATGAAGAACTTCGCATGAGGAAATGCGTCGTAGAAAGTTCGACCCAACTCCGTATCCGTCTTTACATGTGAAATCTATTCCGTACTAGGATCTCCCCCTACAAGCAAAGCCTAGCGGTTTAACTCAAAACGGGCACACACCTGCACACCCTGCGCGGCCCTCGATCGCCCAGGGTAAACCAGCTTGAAGCTTGTCTGTTTTCTGCAACTTGGCAAAATTTACGATGTGCAACAAAACCTCCAGAGCACTTTACCGGTTCGCAACCACAAGCTCAGTCTCACGACTCGAATGATCCCAAAATCATCCGACTAAGACGCTCTTGAATAGACGACATACTTGAACTTCACTTTTTAAGCCTCACAATTTTGGTTCTGCGGTATGCTTTGCGGAGTCCCTGCTCTCACAGCCATCATTAGTCTTGGCAAGCCTCTTGCGTCTTGGCATGGCATGAATGAAGGTTTTAGCCCACAAAGGCACGTGATGTCGAGGATGACAAAAATAGCCGATTCCAGTTGTAGGGATCATTATTGATGTATTATTATTCTTCCTCGTCTCCAAGCTATCGTTTCCTTCATTATCATCATTATCTTTAAAATAACCCCCTATGGTTGACTCCAACCCAGGGTTAGTTCTATATCCCATCCCCTATCCGAGTGCAGCCATTGCAAGGAAATTCGTGAGCACATTGTACCATAAGTTTCTCAGCCATGCGCATCAGACCAGTAACCCAAGCATGCTCAGCATGAAGCCTAGCCAAGTGGGGGACCTATGAACTCTACCCGGCACCGCAACATTTGTGCTTTTCACAATATTCCCCGCAGTGTCTCCAGTTGTTGTCGGGGACCCTCCGGATGCAGTGGTTGAAAGTGATGTGACTGCGGTAGTGCTTGTGGTTAGGAACCCTTGTTGATCGTAACTCTTCGATTCGGTTTCCCAAGAGGAAACAACAGTCTCAGTAGTTGGGAAGCCACGGTTATCCCATCCTGTGATTGTTTCAAGGCCAGCCGAAGCCACGGCCTGTGAAGGCTGCGAGGATAAAGAAGGCGAGGGGTCCACAGAGGAGTAAAGGGTTGAAGTAGGATACGACGTCTGTAACGTTGTTAGTATGAAAAGCATTACAGGGGAGAATTCTCAAATTGAATCTGTTAGGGAATGAACTCACTTACGGCCGCAGAATTTGCAGGCACAATTTTTCCACTACTAGAGATAATCCATCCCGAGGGAATACTGGCAGATGTAGACCATGTCACGCTCGAGTAGGACGTTTGGGTTGCGACCCATGGCCAGCCCGTATGTGCACCAATACCGGCGGGAATAGAGGGGGACGAAGAAGTAACAGCGGACGTGTCGGCCGTTGCTACTTGAGTCGCAGAGGAAGGAAGATTGCCATTGACACTACCGCCTTCGGCCTCAATGTCTTCCCAGTCCCCTGATGTCCCACTGTACGAGTACTCAGTGCCAGTGGAATAATCTGTAATGTCAATGGATTGGACAACCATCGTGAAAGGCCCATCTGAATAATCAGTTGGGCCACGAGCCCAGGAGATCGTTCCAGCTGCATTGGAAGAATCACCTCCAGACCAAGCCCCGAATTTGATTCGCATTGGTGTTTGTGGATACTGGTTTGTGTCGGCCGTGGCAGGCGTGAGGACCCGGACGGTGCTACCTCCAACTTGCCAAACAATTTGAGTCGAGGTCCACTCAACCGTGTATGTAATAAACTCGTCCTGATTATTTGCAGCCGGATTGAAGGCTCCACGGTTGTATGTTGTGACATCGCCCTTGCCGAAATAATTCGTCTGAACTTCTGTACTGTCTGCCCCTAGCCATTCCATATCAATTTCATCGAGGTCGTCCGACTCGAGTACCAGTGTGCTGACAATCCCAGCACCGGGGGCTGCCTTCATGGTGATCTCGACCTTTCCGAACATGATATAAAAGATACTCGTGAGTTGTGGAGCATCCCCAGACTTGGAAATTGTGAAAGAGACCCCATTTGAGTCATATGTCGGTGAGCCCGAAGCAGTGAAGGAATCGACAGCGCCCTGTGTGAAGTCAACCGAGATAGATTTGCCTAGAGCAGTATCTGCTGGACAGCTGGCTAGAATACAGTCAGTATATGCGGCAGGTACAGAAGCTTATGGTGGGCTTACTTGATTCCAGTGGATTACAACTACTGTATGTTTGAGAAGCTACAGGTCGGCATGATAGCAGCGCGGCAGTTACTGCGATTATAGATGGACGGAAGAACATGTTCAAAAGACAACAAGGGTATTATACAAGAGAAGAAGATAAGGAAAGATGCGCAAGAAGAGGGTTGTTCTTGGAGGTGCACCAAGCTTTGGTTGATGCTGTGGTGGTGAGATACGACACTATAATGAAAGCGGTATATCGAGAGAACAAAGAGAGGTCTTCGACGGGAGCGCGGGAGTGATGAGGGATTGTACAGCACACGAGTGAGAAAGCCGGTAGATGCTTTTATCAAGCTGCAGAAATTGGGTTACTAGCCACCAACTACTGCAACGTCAGCGTCCAGGGTTTAATAGCGGGAATTTAGGAAAAGGAACAGCAAATTTCGTAACGTTTGGGATAGAGACAGGAAAATAGAAAAGAGATTATTGCAGAGGTTGGCTTGTGGGCCTTGAGGGCCTTGATTCCTCGTGTTACCACCAACTCATCTACTCAAGGCTGAGACGATGTTGATTTTTTTTCAAGAGGAGGCTGGGGCGGTGGTTGATAAGGCGATGGCTGGGGTACTTCTCGCTTCGTCATTCCGCGCGTTTAAGTTGACCGCAAAAGCGAATACCCGCTTTCTTCGATAGCCGATACTCGATAGTCGATTATACCGGTATCAGTCAAAGATCGAATCGCTGGAAATTTGGGTGCCATCAATGTGAATTGCTAGAGTATATAAGGTAAAGATACTACGCTGCATAGGTAGGCATTGGGTGGGTTATCGGTACCTAAGTGGTAGTAATACCCGACAATAGGTAGTAGGTATGAAGGTATCATGTGAGAGAAAACTTACCTCGGGTTTTGCCGCATAAAGTACTTGTACTCTGACTCTGAAGAGCGCCCTCTTCCAAGACGATTCTTGAACACTTCGACTGGCTTACATCCAGCGTAGCCTGTAATTGGTACCTACCTACAGACCTACAGTAATAAAGAATGCGTGCAAACGTGCTTGGATCTGTGTTGTTGTTTTGTTTGTCGCGAGCAATGCTCACTTTATGCCCAAAGCGTTTGACAGGGCGGGCGTCTTACACAAACCATCATCATGGCACCATGCGCTAGAGAGAAACCACCTGCATTGGGCGACACAGAAATGGAGGGACCGAAACTCTCCTCAAGCATGAACAAAGATGGGTTGAGAGACATGGACTTCTGCAAACTCCCTTCCTTTCCCAAACGAAAGACTGTTGTTGTGTTGGCCATCGGATCAGTGATTGGGTACCGTCATCGCTGATTCCCTGTCTCATATGCCTCTTTCAATCTTGCTTTACTGCTTTATTGTTCTCTTGGAGGGGTCGTCGTATTTGTGAGGAACGGGTTTCAGTCGCCTGTCTGGTCTCTCCTCAGCAACAGACAGATCCTCATGCTAGGTACCCGGTGAATGGCAGACGTCTTTCAAAGACGCATTAGAATTGTTAGCAAGCTACTACCATACTGTCTTTGTACCTGCTGCTTCATATCCACAATCCCAAGAGTCATGGAAGGCCAAAGATAGAGTCCCAAAGACCATACTCCGTCCTGTAGGTAAAAGTAGTCTTGTAACACTGGCATTTCAGCGCAGTTTGCACTGACAGAAGCCGGTGGGTCAACCTACCATAGCCGAGTCACTACTCACGCCCAATGATTCGCCCTCATCCATGACATCTTGACCTCCACCTCACATCGACAAGCTGCTTTTTCATACCAACTCAATATATTATCTTACTTACTTAACCTTGACCTTGTTCGCACATCATATCTCTAGCATTTATGGCCGGCACATAACTCAGATAGCTGGTCAATCATGACCAGAAAGGATGGCTCCGGGCGATATAGCTCAGCTACGAGTTCGAGCACCGACAGCCAGCAGACAGTAAAACCATTCCGCAGCGGATCGCGACGTGGTGTTCCACCGAAGTGAGCAATACCTTTGATCTTTCCCATGGCGTAGATCGCAATCTGCTTTTCTAGAAGCTTGTCCTTTGGCTAACGAATGGCCGCATTGCGCCATCCACAGAATCGAAACCGAGCGTCAAGCATCAGTATCTCCAACTTCACGACATCCTAGTTTCGTTCCTTCCCCAGATGATGTATCTCCAAGAGAGGACCAGAAGATGACCGACTTCATGGCAAATTATAGGCGAGATCTTGCAGTGTTGGACGATGCTGGTGGTCGCATACCTAAGATTTCCCAAAATCCACCCACCCCAAACCAAGCGCCATGGATGTCAATGAGTGGAAATCTCGAGCAGCCCTCGAGTGCATTTGGAACCACATTCTATAATGACTCGAGCGACAATTTGTCGCAAGGCTCTGCATTATCTCCCGTTTTCAGACCTGGGACGGGCATCACTGGAAATGACTCAACACCGGAAGCTTATGGGGATGAAAGGCGGCCATCTGTGGCCAGTATAACAACTGCGAGTAGCACTGGTTCAAAATCCAGCGTGAACAGAGGTGGCATGCATAAGAAGCTTCACACTTTCTTTGGGGAAGACCCGCCTTCACGAGATGGCTCGGACACCAGCCTGCCTTTGCACACGAAAGAACGAAAAGAGAGCTACGGAAAGGACGTTCGTTCAAATTCTTTTGCGCGTAGCACTCGAGACCGAAACCACTCGATCGCGACAGCACGAGAAGCTTCTCCGGGCGAGTCTCGACCCCGAACGCCTATTCCTTCAAGTGATGTAGTGCCATTTCTGTACCAGGATGAAAAGGTCAGTGAAATATATGTTTATACCTACACGAAATTGTTGCGCAATCTCTCAAATTTAAACCTGGTGTTCTTGCGGGTCCTTAATATACTTGATATCCACCTTCCGTTTTCGGACGTTTCAATTCGGCTTCCTATCTTAAACAACGATTCTCCGTGGGGTATCTCTGTATACTAATCTATAATGACAGGACATCTCAAAATACGGCGAAGCTCCAGTTCGCGCAAACCTGTCGGGTCCTGACAGAGACCGGTACGTAACGGATGGTCCTCAGGTACCCCCGAAGACTTCCTCCTCATCGAAATCTGGCATTTCCAATCACGTCCATCTACCTGGCCATAACCATAGATACAACAAGAGCAACGAAGACTCTAGGTCTCTGCGGACGACCATCAGCAGAGAGGAGTCTATAAATAGCGTGACGCAAAGCTATCGATACAAAGACCGCGCTCCGACTACAATGACTAGCTCGATAGGTAATTCATCAAACATAACCTCAGCACGCCCTTCGAGTCCAACACCGAGCGGACAGAGTTGGTCGGGCACAATAGGTCCAAGGGGTGGTGGGGATGGTTCTACATCGCCAAACAGCCACAGTAGTGCTAACAAACGTAACCTTTTGAGTCTTTCGCGATTTCGAAAACACAAGGAGAAAGAGATGCCATCAAGATTAAAGGATCTGCCGGGATCTGTTCGTTCCTTCAATGCTCCTCCTTCGAAAGGCGAAGTTGGGAAGGGACAGAGTTCTCCACCTTTTGGACAATGGGGTCGAGAAGGGAGCATTGGAGGCTCAGAGCTTGATCTCTCAAAAGGAGGAACTGTGGATACATTTGGCACTCGGCTTCCAAGCAATGGTCAACGGCAAGGGACTTTTAGCAAGAGACTGCCATTTGGAAATAAGCGCGGAAACAGGGGAGCTGATGATCAAGAGCAATACCTAGACGCTAATGAGCGGGAAGCACCGAGACTAGGCTCTGTCTTCAATCTGGACACCAATCTCTCAAATATGGAAGGCATCTTGGCCAAACCTCCCCTTCTCACACCTTTGGACAACAGTATCTTTGCTGGAAATGTCGACGACGAAGTCAAGATTGATGCAGAAGCCAATGGTGGGCTCGGATGGAATGCTCCGGACAGTTGGGCAGTAAAGAAGGTCAATGATGACAATATGTCTCGTCTGCCAGAAATGGATGAAGCGGAAGTGACTCCAAAGGCCGATGACAAAGCTGTGCCGTACTGTATACGCATTTTCAGAATCGACGGAACATTTGCTACTCTATCCACGTCTCTCAACGCAACTGTGACAGAGGTCATGAGTCAATTGGGCAAAAAGACTTACATGACAGATAGTTTGGAGAACTACCAAATAGTTATGAAGAAGCACGACCTACAGCGTATCTTAGGAGCTGGCGAACGGCCAGTTGTTATTCAAAAACGATTTCTCGAGCAAGCTGGATATGAAGAGCGTGATCGAATCGAGGATGTGGGTAGAGAAGACAACAGCTACCTGTGCCGATTCTCATTCGTACCCGCTAGAGAGACTGGATATGCCGCAGCTGGAAAAGCAGATCCTTACCAGAGCCGTGGCCAGAAATATAGTCACGTTGACCTACAGGGACGAAATCTCATCACTATCCCGATATCTTTATACTCGAAAGCCAACGAAATTATCTCGCTTAACCTATCAAGGAATCTTTCGCTGGACCTTCCGAAAGATTTCATCCAGTCGTGCTTGAATTTACGGGATATCAAATATATCAACAACGAAGCATGGAAGCTTCCACCTAGTCTCAGTCGAGCCAGTCGTCTAACCATTCTTGACGTTTCCAACAACAGACTTGAACAGCTAGAGCATGCTGAGCTATCAAGACTTTCAAGCCTGATAAGCCTGAAGCTTGCCAATAACCGCTTGTCGAGTCTTCCCTCTTACTTTGGCCAGTTCACCTCTATGAGAACCCTAAATGTCTCATCGAACTTCCTTGACTCCTTCCCCGACTTCCTCTGCTCACTTACGAGTCTTGTTGATATTGATATGAGTTTCAACAGCATCTCGAGTCTTCCCGATTCCATTGGCCGACTAAAGAACCTCGAAAGATTCGTAATAACAAACAACAGATTGACTGGATCGCTTCCTGCCACATTTAGTAATCTTGTACATCTAAGGGAAGTAGACATTCGTTACAACAGCCTTTCCAGCATTGATGTCATTGCGCACCTCCCCAAGGTCGAGCAAATATCTGCAGACCACAATGCTGTGTCGGTTTGCGAATCGACTTTTACCAACATTCGCGTGTTGCGTCTAAACTCAAATCCAGTCACAAAGTTCGAAATTTTGAACACAGTGCCCACTTTAACAACTCTGATCCTGTCCAATGCAAAACTTGCACAGATACCAGATGCGGCGTTCGACAGGATGCCCAACCTGGTCAAACTTGTCCTTGATAAGAACCACTTCGTGTCCCTTCCAAGCCATATTGGCAAACTGCGGAAACTCGAACATTTTAGCATTGCTAGAAATGCTCTGAACAGTCTGCCCGCTGAGATTGGCTGTCTCACGGAACTCCAGTTCTTAGATGTCAGACAAAACAACTTGAAGAAGCTACCTTCGGAGATCTGGTGGGCCCACAAACTTGAGACCTTCAATCTATCTTCAAATGTGCTTGACACATTCCCAAAGCCGGGCTCGCGACCGCCTCCAGCCCCTGGCGAGAATCCTCCCCCAGTACCACCCGAAGACACAAAAGTTACCCCAAAACAAACTCCTTCTCAGAACTCCAGTTTCGAAGAGCTTGGGCCCCTCGAAGCTTTCGGTCAACGAAGGCCAAGCCAAGCCTCTAGCGGTCTTCTCAGTGTCGGTGGATCTCCAGTTCCAGACCGCAAAGGGTCTCTTGTTTCTGTTTATGGGAAGGGGGGCCGGAAAACCTCTGTAGTATCTAGGAGTGCGTCTGATAGTACCGCTGGCAACATTACTCCATCATCAACGATCGCAAGAAAAGACTCTAGCATGTCAAGCAAGCTCGTGAACACCTTTGCGGGTTCTTTGAAGAATCTCTACCTTGCCGATAATCAATTGGACGATGACGTCTTCGACGAGCTCACGTTGCTAAGCGAGCTACGAATTTTGAACTTGTCATACAACGATCTCAATGATATGCCACAGAGATCTATCAAGAGTTGGCCCCAGCTCACCGAACTCTACTTATCTGGAAATGAGCTCACTTCACTCCCCTCGGACGATTTTGAAGAATTCAGTCTTCTGCAAGTTCTCCATATCAACAACAACAAGTTCCAGACACTGCCAGCCGAACTTGGCAAAGCACATAGGTTGGCTGTCCTCGACTGCGGTAGCAACTCGTTGAAATATAACGTGTCGAATTGGCCCTACGACTGGAACTGGAACTGGAATACAAATCTGAGGTATCTGAATCTTTCGGGCAACAAGCGCCTGGAGATCAAACCTTCATTGCAAGGGCCGGGTGTTCGCGATGGCCGTGATCTCACTGATTTCAGCGCTCTACAACACCTACGTATCCTCGGTCTGATGGATGTGACTTTAACTATTCCAACAATACCCGATCAAACTGAAGACCGAAGAGTCCGTACTTCCGGTTCTCTCGCTGGTCATTTGCCCTATGGAATGGCAGATACCTTGGGGAAAAACGAGCACTTGTCTATCATCGATATGGTCGTACCAAGGTTTAATTCCAGCGAAACCGAGACGCTCTTGGGTATGTTTGACGGGCAAGCACTAACGAGTGGAGGTTCTAAGATCGCCAAGTACCTTCATGAAAACTTTGGACACATCTTCAGTGAGGAATTGAGGAAGCTGAATCCAGCTTTCCAAGAAACTCCTGTGGATGCTTTGAGGCGAGCCTTTTTGTCGCTCAACAAGGATTTAGCAACCGCCGCTACACAGAATACCGAGGAGAGATCCCTACTATCTCATCGAGGGTCAGCCGCCCCAGCGGTACTCAGCCAGGCTGATCTCAATTCGGGTGCCGTTGCTACGGTCATGTTTTTGCAACAATCGGAGCTCTATGTTGCTAACGTTGGTGATGCACAAGCTATGCTGATCCATTCAGAAGGTGGACACCGCATGTTGACACGAAAGCATGATCCCGCGGAACCTAATGAACGGCAACGCATCCGAGATGCTGGAGGCTGGGTTTCGCGACAGGGTAGACTTAACGACCTCCTCGAGGTGTCCAGAGCGTTTGGCTATGTTCAAATAATGCCCGCCGTCCAAGCAGCACCTAATATAACCCAGGTCACAATCAAGGAGCAGGACGAGATGATCTTGATAGCTTCCAAGGAGCTTTGGGAATACCTCTCTCCGGAACTCATTGTTGATGTTGCTAGATATGAGCGGAGGGACCTGATGCGTGCCGCTCAGAGGCTGCGTGATCTAGCCATAGCTTTTGGTGCTAATTCTAAGCTTATGGTCATGATGATTGGAGTCACTGATTTGAAGAAGAGAGCGCAAATCAGGCCCCACCGAGTCCAAAGCTTATCATTCAATCCGTCCGCCATAATAGATGAAGGCTATACTCCAGCCAAGCGACCCAAGAAAAAGGGAGACGTAGTTGAAGATTCAATGCTTCGTAGACTTGAGGCTGAAGTCCAGGCGCCAGTTGGAGACGTCAGTATTGTCTTTACTGATATCAAGAGCTCAACACTTTTATGGGAGACCTTTCCATTGGCCATGCGTTCTGCTATCAAACTTCACAATGAGGTTATGCGTCGTCAATTACGCATCATTGGCGGCTACGAGGTAAAAACCGAAGGAGACGCATTTATGGTCTCTTTTCCCACAGCCACTTCCGCCCTTCTATGGTGTTTCTCGGTGCAGTCTCAACTCCTAGAGGTTCCGTGGCCATCTGAAGTATTGTCGAGCGTTCTTGGTCAAGAAATTTACGACAATGACCACAACTTGATCTTCAAGGGCTTGAGTGTCAGGATGGGCATTCATTGGGGAAGTCCTGTTTGCGAAAACGACCCAGTAACACGTCGAATGGATTATTTTGGGCCCATGGTCAATCGTGCTTCCCGTATCTCTGCTGTGGCAGATGGTGGTCAGATCACAGTATCAGCCGACTTCATCTCCGAGATACAACGCTGCCTCGAGACATACAGCGAATCCGATCGGTCAGGCTCTACTGGTTCTGAAGATACTTTCGACTCTGATGTCACAAGCCAAGCAATCCGTCGTGAGCTTCGCTCACTGAGTTCCCAGGGATTCGAGGTCAAAGACATTGGTGAAAAGAAACTCAAGGGACTCGAAAATCCTGAATATATTTATCTTATGTATCCACATGCTCTCTCCGGCCGAATCCATTACCAACAACGCCTCCAAAATGGCGAAAATACCACCACTGCTGGAGCTGATGAAGGAGGCCCAGCTGCGTTGAGTGGAACCAGCCAGTTGAGCATCGATACCGATGCTGTGTGGGCTCTGTGGAGTGTTAGCTTGAGACTGGAGATGCTTTGCTACAGCCTAGAGCAGAGCGAAGATGATGGGGATGGAGTAAAGCTACAGCCGCCTGAGACCGCTCTGCTGGAGAAGATGAAGTCTAGAGGTGGAGAGGTCACAGATCGCTTCTTAGTTAATTTCTTGACACATCAAGTCTCAAGGATTGAGGTATGTGTCTCTACAGCTAATTGGAATCAACTTGAGTATCCTCCGCTAACTCTACTCATAGACATGTATCTCTACCCTCTCCATCCGCCATCTTTCCACTGGTAACGCGCCTTTACAAGATCTAGATCAACTTCGTGCTCCAATGGGTGATATCATCGATTCCCTAACAGACAGCATGAGGGAATTGGCACGGTACAAGGAGCTTTATGGATCCCTAGAGTGAAAGAATACACACACAATATCCTCAAACAGTTAGACATGCGAAGGAGAGACGGATATATTTGGGCACGAACTGGAATAGGAAACATCGAGCGAGGCGTTTTCATGGCTTCTTGGCATCAACATTGCGGGGCGTCTTTTTATGTATAAGCATGCATTGGATAAAAACTGGGAACTGGGAACTGGGAACTGGTACCTGGGTCCAACATGGATATGGGCGGATTTGGGCTGGGCGTGGCTTACTTCGGGCTTTCGGGCAGGATGGGTGTTTCTGGTTTATACATTACGGTTGTTTGTTATTCAGGTGTGAGCGACAGCTATGTTATCTTTTTCGGTTTGGTTGTTTGTTTTGCCTTCTGAACGAGCCTTTCATGATGGGTAGGCAATGTTGGAAGGAACTGGGGGAAAGTACAGGTGGTTGGTAAGGATGTGCGGGGTGTGGAATAGAGGGCATTAGTAGGTCGATGGCAGGTGTGCACTTTATATACTCCTAGTTATATATATCTGCGGTGTGTTGTATGGTATGGTAGCATTGTAACTTAAAGCCATCCTTTTGCGCTTCTTTCATTCAAGGAAACACGTAGCGTATCAGTACCTGTTAAATAAATGTTATAAGCAGGAGCAGTAAAACGAAAGCAATATGCAACTGACATTTGAATACACCGCATTGCCAATTAACTATACAGTGCCGCTGCAGATTTACATGTTAACGATCCAATTCTTTCTTAGCATTGTGTAACTACGAACTTGCTCTTCTTAACCATTAATTGATATCATATCTTTCCTAGAAGAAAACTTGATATCAAATCTACTTCTCAGGTAGAAGCTATGAGC